>JAULBX010005220.1:0-129071 GCA_032358255.1 Heterotrichella gracilis | reverse complement strand
GCTGCGTGGCGCCGCATATGCAAGACCGACTGCTAATCTGGCTGTATTGCTGGAATGCATGTAACTAACTAACTAACCAAACACATGTGCATCACTGTGCGTGCACAAAAGTCCTGGGGTAACAAATTTTGGTGGTTGTGACAGGACGCCAGTCCACAGCATGTTGCAGCCACCAAGCATTTTAACAAGCGGCCCAGCCATGAACTTACTGCACGTTGCCGAATCCAATGAACACGATGGACGCTGAAGCGGCTGTGAAGAGGATCATGGTGGCACTGGTTGCAGCTGACACATCTGGCAGCACACCCATCTCAAGCATGAGCGGACCCTGCAGAAGGGCTGGTGTCAGCATGCCAAGGAGGTGCGCAGCTCATTGTCATTCAAACCCTGCAAGGGTGTGCGAGCCGGGGAGTGGATGCTGCATAGCGCTGAGAATGCAAGCAGTCTGGCCAGAACGGAATGGAAAATGGGGTGAAGATGTGAAAGTGTCAGTATACCTGCCTCTGCATGCCGAAGAATCTGCAAATGCATGGTGTGGAGCATAGTCTTGTGCTTGTGTGGCAGCAATCATGCATTATTGGGTACATCAGGTGCATGCGACAGTACCCATGCCTGGGTGCGCACCTTCACAATGCCCCCGCCAATGCCAAACATGCCTGCGCACACGCCTGCAAAGGTGCACAGCCCTGGGTACACAATCGTGGATCGCTCAGTCCACTGCACGTCGCCCTCCACCGGCTCATAGCCCAGGTAGTTCCTCGCTGTGGTGGTGCGGATGAGGTTTCGCCTCACGATGGCCTCCATGATGACCACAACTGGCAGGATGGAGACGACAACCAGCCAGTAGACCAGGGATCCACAGGGAAACTGGTTCTTGAGCGTGTCAGATGTCACCACCACTGCGCAAATTTCAGGTATGTGAGTAACAGTGCGCAACTTGTCAGCAGGGCAGAAAAATGAATTTTGCAGCCTGCTGCATGTGGTGCTGCCAGTCATGAGAGTCATGTTCTGGAGAGGAACGACGGCAGGCCTGCAGGATGTCTCAACCCTGCTTTTGTGTGAGTGCGACACTGAAAAAGAAAAAGAAAAGCTGCATGCGCACCTGCAAAGAGCAGGAACAGCGCTCCGACTTTTAGGACAGGGAACTGCTTTGTTCCTGACTCCGCTAACACAGACAGCTGGTCGGGTGTGAGCCCGACAAAGGATTTGCGCATGCCTTCACTCAGCCACTTGCTCATGCTGGCTTTCCGCGATGCCGCACCATCCTGTGGATGACGTAAGCAAAATGTCAGGTGACTGTTGTCGCAAACATGGGGAGCCATTGGAGTGGACAGTACTGCCATTTCTTCAAAGACAGTTGCTCACCCCTGCGCATTTACCAACGCCCTTGTCCAAGTACAGGATGCAGTACATTATATAGCATATAATACTATTTGTTCAATTTATCTATATATTTACATCTGTGGAATTTCGATTTGCTGTACATTTTATTCTTGAAAAACATTTTGGATCAAATCTTGTTAAAATTCACTTTTTACTTGATCACTATATACATGCATAGTGCACATACCAGGCGTGCACTATCTTCTGGGCCCACTGATGGCAACAAAGGCTCCTCCAAAGATGCAATGCCAGCTGTCGGTGCCCCATCCCCAGCACCTGCTGGAGCCTCATCGTTCCCTTGTGGAGGCTGCTCTTCCAAATCATCTGCTGCAGGTTGAGCAACCGCATTGGCTGGCTCATATCCCCCCCGGGTTGATTTGTTGATGGCCATGAGGGAACGGGAGATGGCGGTGTAGGTGCGGCTCAGGGCTCGGTCAAGTTCCCCAGCAATAATACCTGGTAGAGCATGAAGGAGGGATTCAGTTTTCAAGTCCTATCCACCCAGGCCTCACAGCTATGTTATGCCTGCGTTCCAAGCACAGCGGCGAGCTGGGGCCTTGCCTGTGCATCGCAGGAGTGGCTGGTCCTAGGGTGGGGCTACTAGTGGTCATGCAAGCTTTGCACACCATGCCCATTCTGCAGTCCGAATAAGCACCCCACCAAAGGCACCACCTTATAACCACAACCCGCTTCCATTGTGTGACAGCCTAGGTGTACATATGCCATCCATGCAATGGCTGCACCAAGCGCTTTCACACTTCAAGCAACCGGCTCATGCACCTCAACTTGTCAAAATACGGGCACTTGCAGTGGTAACCATTCACCTGAGAAGAAAGTGTGCAGATGGAGGAGAAGAAAAAACAAAAACAAAGCAGATTCACCTGCTTGCACCCACTCCTCCTGTGCATCCTCATCCTCCCCCAGATAGGCTGTCACATCGGTCTGCCCGCGTGTGGCCAGCTGCTGGTTCTCCTTCTCGTAGGTGGCCAGGGCCTTGAACACCAGCTTGTAGGTCATGTAGAACAGCACCAGGCTGAGCAGAACGGTGGTGACAACCACGGGAGACACCTGCAGTTAGTGTGCCCCATTTGCCCATGCTACATGTGCAACTTTGTCCATGATAGAAGATTGTTTTATACATGCGGCTGCAAAACACCACAAACCATGTATATGCTAATCTACTCGATATGTGCGCTTAACAAATGCACAATAACCACAGAGTCACTTCAATGCAGGAACGTACAAACTCATTTTGCCACTAAACGATGGATCATCGACGGCCTTGAATCGCACCTTGTTGAGGTATCCACCCACGAGGGCACCAACGATGGTCGTGGGTTCCATCACCTGTATACAGAGTGCTTTGTTGCCAACAGTACCCCGACTCGCAAAAATGTGAACCAAGTGTAAATTTGCAAAGCTCTGCGATGCAAAAGGCACAAGCACTATGGAACAGCACTGCGGCGCTATGTGGCGCTTGCGACCTGGACCCGCTTACCATTATCAAATCCCAGTCAATGAGCGGACCTCCCTTGAATGGGTGGTGCTTCTGGATGTTGATGATAAAGTTTGCGACAGCCCCACCAACTATCGTTATGTTGGCCATCGCCACAGCCGTCTTGGTGTTGAAGCCTGCAAGGGTATGGCACCACCCTGAGCGCCCTGTGTGTGACAGCACACTAGTACTTTGCTGGGGGGTGAGTCAGCATGGGCCTTGTGTTGAAACAAAACCTTAACACTGCAAGCTACAACATAGCTAAAGGTGGCGTTGGCAAGCTGGCACACAAGTTTGACCCAAACCCTCGTGCACACTGAACCTGACTGGGCCCACTCGCCTGGGTTTGCTGACTAGTTTCATAGCCTGCACTCGAATTTCACGCACAAGGCTTGCATGCACCTGATGGGCACAGCGCCAACTAAACCCTGATGGTTCAAGGTGAGGCCAGACTTGCCTAGAACCACGATGTATAGTGGCACGAGGATGCCTCCACCCCCTATCCCTCCTCCAGCAGCGATGAACAGGCCGATGAACGCGATCACAAACGCCACAACGTCCTGGCTTTCCAGTGGCAAGAGTGGCTTGTGCGCGGTGGCTGCGCGCCAGGACCCCCAAGGCAACAATTGGGGCTGCGCAGCATTTCTGCAGGGTACAGTTGCGGCATGCGAGTGGTTGCTGTCCGCGGCGGGCTTGTCTTGCACCTTGGCTACAGTGGAGACTGGCCGCGCTCCAATATTTGGGTCACTTTCCGCGGCGGTGCAAAGGAGGGCCGTGCACAAGACCACAGGCAGTAGCAAAAGTGGAAGGTGGTGGCCTCGATGGGGCTTCATTCTGTGGGAAAGGAGGAAAAGTCCCGTTCCACACACTAGAGAACAGGTCCCTAGTATACTTTTCCAACCTTTGCAAGGTTCAAGCCGGTTATATGTGGCGTTTCTGCATTTAGGCAAAACACGGAGTTGCGCTGTAAGGACGGGATGCGAGCAGTGGAGTGCACATGTGCCTGGGGTAGCGCCGCAAAGGAGGAGGCAGCGTCACACATACAGGGGCACTTCATACTGTATAGTAAATTGCTTGAGACCGGCTGGTTTCACCTGGATGCACACTGTCTTTCGTGATAAACTGGTCATCAAGATGTCCTGCAGTAAGCGTCACGTGGATGACGTCATATGTCCCCTTAAGGTACCTACTCGTTCGTCACTGTCCACCCCTTGACGGGCGCCGGTGGGCCGCCGGCCGTTTTCTGCGGCAGAGGGGGAAAGTCCCCTGATTTACCAGCAACAGTTCCCTGAATACAAAGCCTCCTCGACGGTGAAATTATGCAAGTCAACTCAGGCATCCACAAGCCACTGCTAGAGTAGGCCTTGATTAGCAAGGCATAGACTGTGTTCATCCACGGCACGGTATGTACAGGCGTTGAGTAGCTAGGCAAAGCGTCGCCATGACCGGGCAAGTGGCACCAGTACTGCCGGAGGCAAAAGCAAAGGAGATGAGGCCTTCAGCACCTGCTTTTGTCCCTGCCGTGGTAATAATAGTGAATACCTGTTGAATGTGCAGCAATCTGCAGCAAAATCTATGTCACATCTCGCACTGCCGTCGCTGGAGGCAAGACCAAGACACCCCTAGCCACCCCGGCATGATCTAGGCCCTCAACCGACGTTCTCTTCTTGCAGGTGGCTCAGAAGCAGCTCAGAGTGAACGTTGGGAAGAGGGACACAATAGATCAGCTCGATGCCGGTACGTCCTGTGTGCCAATTTCAGGGGTACCAATCGCACGGCATCCATCGACATGTTGCCTCCCACCAACCCCTTCACAGCCGCAATGTAATGTGGCCGTTCACGTCCTATGGCACTGGACTGGCCTGCAAACTATTAATTAACATCTTAGCTCTTCTATAATCATCAGTACTGCATTCATGGCGTTGCTTGGTCGAAATACGGACTGCAGTGTGATTCTCGACGGGATGCCGTAGCCTGGGGGCAAGGGGCAAGGGGCGGGTTACAAGCTCCTTGAACACGCAAACAGTCGCCAGTCAATTCCCAACCATCTGCATAACCATCCGTAAGCGTTGTTTCACGTTGGCATGGCTAGTTCGAGCGTGTGCAGGGCTGCACTGTCAGTCAAACCCCTGGAACCATCCCCCTCTGCCGGGGGGACGGCTAGTCCTAGCTATCACCTGCCCCGCCACTTCGCCATGCATGCGGAGCAGCTGCACCACCCAGCCATGCTGACATGTACTTGTGCCGTGGTGCAGTTCCTTTCACACCAAGCCAGGGCGTATGCACACCGTCACCGTCACACGCAGGACACCGTGGCCACACCATATGTTCACCACCTCCCTTCAACTTGCAAGGCCATGCCGGTGGCAACTGGAGCCCGGTACGCCACCACCCTCACCTGATGTCAACAAGTGCCCTCCTTCTCCAAGCCCATACACCCTTCTATAGACCGCTTGCCTATTCTAACATCCACACTCTGACTGGAAGGTTGCAAGGGATACAACCCCCCCCTATGATGGCACAACCGCCCTGCCTGTCCGTATCTTTTCCCAATCTGCTGTTGAAACTCCCATTCTCTGGGTTCCGCAGGTATCAGTTGCAGCGGGTGTGCCCTTGAGCACCCCTTCTCTGACCTCATACCCGGGCTCAGATGGCTCCAGCTCACCGCAACCAGAAACCCCCACCCAGCCACTCATGTTCTCCTCGCTGCCCTACTTTGTGGCCTTCCCCTGCTCACCCACAGCATACTTTGGCCCGCCATCTCCCACAGCATACTGCGGCCCTCCCTCCCCTGGCTACGCCCCAGCTGAGCAGGGGGTGTACTCTCCAGGCGCGTATGTGTACAGCCCCGGCAGCTACGGCATGCCTGGCCAGATGATCTTCGCGCAGTGCCTACAGCAGGAGCAGCAGCAAGACAGCACCGTGCACAAGTTTGATGCGCACGGGGAGCCGGTGCCGGTCATTGATGCAGCAGCTGAGCGGATGGCCAAGGCGATGTGCGTGGCGCAGGGAGTGGATGGGGAGCCGCCACTACAGGTGGGTTCCTATTTGCACCCACAGCAAGCCACAGTCAGCGCCACACACCATGCAAAAGCTGCAATAGAAATTTAGAATGGTATGGTATGACTGCCTGTCACGTGACGCATCTACAACTCTGGCGTACTCAATGTTGGTGTATCCCCTGCAGCTGCTGGAGCTGGCTGCACTGCTGGGAGCATACGGCCTGGCAGCACCCACCAGCCACAGGCCTCAGCTTGGCCAGTACTTGCGCAGCAACAGCTCAGGCAGCAGCGGCGGCGACTGCAGTCCTAATGGGGGGTACCGCCGCAGCTCGGGGACACCCGGGCGCAGGCCTGTGCAGCCGGCTGTCAAGTGCGGCCCCGATGGCCAGCCAAGGCTCAATGCAAGGTATGCCAATGTGATGTGGTTCCTTGAACCTTTGCCCTCAACATACTCCATGATTGCATGACCCTCTGCGCCCTGCCCAGGGGCTATATATTGCAGGTTTTTTCATATTGGGCGTGCTCAAGCTGCATATCACGCGTGTCCATACATACGTCACTCCAATTTGCACGCATGCACGCATGCATGCAGTGATACAGCAACTAACGGCTTGGCTGTGTGTGTTGCAGGCAGCGCCGCACCCTGCGCCGCGCACAGGAGCGCGCCATCAGGGCCCTGGACACCGTCAAGCAGGGCGGGGAGCCGAGTCTCCCCAACAAACCGCTCCTGCTGCGCACCGAGTCCCTGGACCGAACCTCCTCCCTGCAGAGCGCCAGCTCCCTCCACACGCACAGCTCCCTGGCGCGCTACAACTCCTCCGCCAGTGCCGAGATCCTGGCTGCAGCCGACATTGTGGCCGCGCAGCAGGGGAAGGCAGCGGCGCAGCAGCAAACAGTCGAGCAGGCGCTCATGGGCAACATTCGCGGGCTGCTGCTGCCACATGGCGGGGGTGTGGGGGTGGTGGAGGCGGCGGCGGCAACGCGCACGCCATTTGGGAGCACCATGCTGCCCCCACTGCAGCTGCCAGCGTCGCCCAGTGGCAGCTATGCCAGCGGGCCGCCTTCCCTGTCCAGCGCAAGCAGCGGCAGCAGTGCAGAGGGCGCGCCGCGGCTCTTCCATTCCCAGAGCGCGCGGCAGTCTCAGGAGGGCATGGGGCAGCGTGGCGAGGGGGTGCGCAGGGCGCTGCACCCTGGCCGCGCCAGCTGGGCGGGGTATGAAGGGCAGCAGCAGCAGCGCTACAGTGCGGTTGAGCAGGGGGGCGCACACACGCACAGGCACATGCAGCCGGTCCACCCGCAGTACCAGCAGCCCCGCCACTTTGGCAGTGGGTACCATGGTGGCAAGCTGGGGCATGGAGATGGACACCAGAGCATTCGGGTGACAGCAGACTCCCAGGCGTGAGATGGCGGCGGAAACAGCAGCAGGATGAAATGAAGTGGCGGCGTGCGCAATAGGGCCAGTGCTAGCCAACTGCAAAGCATCACATGCGCCGATTTTGTGGTGCTTTCAGTGACGCAAGCACAGCCTGTTTGCACAACCAGAGCTGGCAGCAGCGCTGGATTATACTTACGTAGCATGAATTATTATGTGAACATTGCAGGACGAAATTACAGTACAGCAGTATGCAACACCCACTTGTTTCGCTCCAATGACACTGAATGATATTTACAAGAAAACTTTGAAAGCTGGAAAGCTCCCACTGCCAGAAAGGAATTGAACTTTGAATTAATGTTTTGAGTTGCAACGATGACGACTGCATTTATTAGCATTGGAAGCTAAATACAATACGAGCAGTTCACTGCCTGACTATTATTGATAATATTGTGCCTTTTCAGCAGGGCAACCTGTGTTTTGTTGGTGAATTTTCTAGGACACGTTCAACCTTGAAGGATGTTGGTGTAGAAGGTTGTACTTAATTGTGCTACAACCTCTAGTGCAGCAAGCCTTGTTGTTGGTTACAGAGGAATATGATACAAATTAAAATATTTGACTACGGGAAAACAATCCCAGTTCTTATTGGCCTGTTGCTTCGCATGCCCTTCAAGAGCACACATTGGGGCTGGCATGTTCACAGCTTTGTGGACGTGCCCATGCCGGGAGTTCCGTTATGCAAGGAAACAACCTCATATGACGATATACAGTGCGGTGACCAGCGCTCGGTTGCACGCCGTGCACTCCCTTCACAACACCGCTTCCCAGGCCCAACGCAAGAACCACCACATCCACCTGCCTCAGGAAAATGCACCATTGCATTTCGTGTATGCAAAAGGAGCATACGCAGCTCTATTTTGCAGGCCGCCATCGCCCAGAACAGAGCACAACAACTGCGGCTGGGCTGGCGTGTGTTCCTGGCTGTGTGACATGCGACGGAAAAAATTGATTATAACCACTTGCAGATTTAACCCGCTACTACCTGTGTGTCCACCCTGAATTCAATTGCGATTCCGCCAGGGTTTTCCTGCCTTGGTGCCTTGCACAAAGAATGCATATAAAACACCCATGCATATAAACGCCTTTTCAGCACATTGATGTATGCCAACGCCACGTTGCCACCATTGCAGAGTGCCTATGTGCGAGCCGTGTAGCATGCAGGTGTGATCCCTAACTCATGCATATCAAACCGCCCCTGCCCCTCTTTCTTTGTAGGCTGAGACTGACAGCAAGCTCATTGAACTGGGTCTGTTTCACCGAACTTACCACTGCACGCTCCTTGATCCACCTCCTGTTCAGTGGAAAGTGCAAACTCGCCACATGCTATTGACTACGTTTGCTTGCTTTCCAGTCCCTGCAGCAGGACACCGCATGGAGCTTGTACATGTACTGTACATTGCATGCTGCACCCTGCAGCAGCTAGTGGGTATGCAGTGGACACGGTATTAGGCACAGGATAAGGCTAATGAGCTACGTCAACAAGCAAGGTAAATTGGGTATCAGACAGTTGGTTTGCACGCAGCCAAACTTTGTCAGCACGTTGGATACGAAGCCCACCGTTGCAATTTATGGGGCTTACGTGGATGTGGCTCGTCCCCAACTGCTGGATTCGTGCTTTACTTGGACAGAATGTGCTCCATACATCCCTACAACACTACATTATAATCCCCAACCACCTACATCGGGGACAATCCTGTTGCCAGCTGGGTTTCGTCCCTATCACCAGCTTATCCTGGGCCAATCGGATTTCGCACTGTGCCTGCCGCGGTCGCTCGAGTCTGCACCCAAATCTTTGAGCTTCGGTTCTGAGCTTCCACGCACAGCAAGCACACACCATAGCCTGTTTCACGCAGCATCACACACCAGTTGTCAGTCCATCGTGGGTTGCATCAGCAAACTGTGTTACAATGGCCGCCGCGTTCTCCTCCCGCACTGCCATCTCTGGCCCCCTTGGGCTCCGCAGGGCGTCCAATGCCCGTGTGGTGGCTCGCAGGGCCCCTGTCACCAGGGCTTCTGCAGCCACAGCAGAGACCGATGAGCTGGGTTTCAAGCTCATGCGCAAGGGTGTGAAGGAGTTTGGCCAGGAATCCATCCTCACCCCCCGCTTTTACACGACCGATTTTGATGAGATGGAGCAGCTTTTTGACCTGACCATCAACCCCAACCTGCCCATGGAGGAGCTGGACGCCATGCTCAACGAGTTCAAGACTGACTACAACCAGAAGCACTTTGTCAGGAACGAAACCTTCAAGGCAGCTGCTGACGGCATCCAGGGTCCCACCAGGAAGATTTTCATCGAGTTCCTGGAGCGCTCCTGCACTGCTGAGTTCTCTGGGTTCCTGCTGTACAAGGAGCTGGGAAGGCGTCTCAAGGACACCAACCCCGTGGTGGCCGAGATCTTCACCCTCATGTCCCGCGATGAGGCCCGCCACGCTGGCTTCCTCAACAAGGCCATGTCCGACTTCAACCTGGCGCTGGACCTGGGCTTCCTCACCAAGAACCGCAAGTACACGTTCTTCAAGCCCAAGTTCATCGTGTACGCCACCTACCTGTCCGAGAAGATCGGGTACTGGAGGTACATCAGCATCTACAGGCACCTGCAGCGCAACCCCGACAACCAGCTGTACCCCCTGTTCGAGTACTTCGAGAACTGGTGCCAGGACGAGTCCCGCCACGGGGACTTCCTTGCCGCCATGCTCAAGTCCCGGCCGGAGCTGCTGAACGACTGGGAGGCCAAGATGTGGTCCCGCTTCTTCTGCCACTCGGTGTACGTGACCATGTACCTCAACGACAACCAGCGCTCCGTGTTCTACGAGTCCCTGGGCATGAACACCAAGGAGTTCAACCAGCACGTCATCATCGAGACCAACAAGTCCACTGCCAGGATCTTCCCAGAGGTGGGTGGCTTGCTTTTGAACTGATTTGGTTCCAACCCAAGGCTTGCCTTCTCCTGCCCCCTGTCTAGCCTGCTACTTCCTATTCTGTGCTGTTTGTTCCCGGCTGCTGTTAGGTGTGCCCTGCCCACTCATAGTGCACCGCTGCTCTTAGTTGTGCCCAGCTCACTCAACGTGCACCTCTCCCCTTGCAGGTGCCTGACGTGGAGAGCCCCGAGTACTGGCAGAAGATGGACAACCTGGTCCGCTGCAACATGAAGCTGGTGGAGATCGGCAAGTCCGACTCCCCAGACTTTGTGAAGAACTTGCAGAAGGTCCCCGTGATTGCTGAGATGGCTGGGGACCTGCTGGCGCTGGTGGTCACAGCCAAGCACCTGAACGCTGGCTCTGTCGATGTGGACCCAGAGGTCGTAATGGCATACTGAGTACTCTTGGTTTGCTTTGCTGGACAGCTTGCGTGTGTCGGTGGGGGTGGGGACTGCGCACGAGCACAGATGGCGCAGCGTGTTGTTTTGGGTGTTTGGGCTGCAGGGTTGCTTTTTTTCAAACAATGCATGACAGGTTAGGATGGGCTGATGTATCATAGCCCAACACATGTGCAGTTTAGTCAGTTTCTGCCTCCCTACATAGTGCTTTTCAATCTGAATAGGACAGATACCAACAGCACAACTTACCATTTTTCCATACCTTATGACCAGCCACAAGCTAGGCAGTGAACATCGGTGCCTGCAGCGGTGCTGGACAATAACAATTGTTGCTTCATTTATTGAGCTATACAAGTGCACTCTGTGCCGCTTTGGCCACAATTTCCAGCTGTGGACCCCTACTGTAACACACAAACTCCCAGGCCTATGATACACTCGACACCTGTGACGCCGTTGCACCGTAGTCAACTGGCAACTGCAGTAGCTGCTGCAGCCAGCACCGATTATTGCAGGTAAACCAGCTTGCAGCCCGGTGGGCTTGCAGTGCACCCATTGGGCAAAGATATTTGCAAACTTCTGGCTCTGCAGAGGGTGATCAACACGATACGCCATATTTGCATTCCAGCTGAGGCCTGTGCCAGGAGTTGGCTGGCACACTCCTGTGCTTGCCAATTCGTTCCTTCCCCAACTGGCCACGCCTGTTCATTCCACCTTGCCAACCTGCAAGCAGCCCAACCCATAGACAAAATTTAAACAAAGAACCTAGACAAAATTTAAACAAAGAACAAAGCCAGCAGTTTCCACAAGCAGTCTCTTCGATGTGCTTGTTGTGGACCTGCATGGTTGCACCAGGGTGCACTCTTAGCACGTCAGCACTTGACATGGCCGCATCGCGTGGGCGCATGTTGTGACACCTGCAACTCCAATGTTGTTTACCAAGCTTCTTCCTGTGTATATAGACAGTCATGTGTCCAGGGAGGCAGTGAGGCCTGGACTCTGGACAAAGTTGGAATAGGCTGTTTGAATGAACGCTGCGCAACATGGAGAGTGGGCCAGACAGTGGGCCAGACCTGACCAACCAGCTGTTGTTCATCAACTCTTACGAGTGCCCATTTGCTCAAAGAACCTGGATAACATTATTGGAGAAGGGCCTACCGTTCACAAGAGTTGAAATCAGCTTGCGAGACGAGTCAGGCACGCATCTTGCTTCTACCATGACAGTCTCACTCAAGTAGCCTTGCTAACAGCCAAGCGTTGCTTTGTCGCAGGCCAGTACAACCCAGACACCAAACCCAGATGGTTTCTTGACCTTAACCCTCTGGGCAGGGTAAGTTGAGGACCAGTGGTCACTTCACAACACATTGGAATAGCACTCACTGTGCCAATGCTTGGTGATGACACCTGGCTTTGCGTGTCACAGGTGCCTGTTCTAGCTTGGAAGGAACAAGGCAGCGTTTGCAGCATCTGTGAATCTTCCATCTGCAACGAGTTCTTGGAGGTAATTGTTTCGCAATGCAGGGCGCATGCCTTGCACATGCACGCCACCCATGCAATATGCATGCCACCAGGCATATGTCCCACTGGATGACACCAAGTGGGCAGGTGGGGTCAATGATTTGCACTGGACGAACCTCCAAAGAACCTAAATGGCACAGTCTGCTCACCTAGTGGCCAATTTACACACAGGATTACCAGCGGGAGCCACCGCTGCTCCCTGCACCAGCGTACAGCCGGGCAGTCCTGCGGATCATCATCGACCGGTTCAACGCACGCTTCCTGCCACTATTCTACCGCTTGTTGCTGAGGTGGGCGCATCCTGCATGTCCCATCTCTAACAAGTGGTTCCATACAAGTGAACTGCCGGCTGGCAAATTGGTGAACTGCCAGCATGGCGTTACAGGTTCCAATGAACAGGCTCAGTGTTATCATGCACATGCCTGGCAGTATGTTATTGGTTGAGTCGTCATCAACGGGCATACTGGGCACCAGAAAATCCAATGCATGATTGTGATCAGGTGGCCATGACCACACCACTTGCATACCCATACCATGCCATTCTGCCAGTCTGCGCACAGTGTGTGTGCTGACACTCGCTGTGCATCGGCAGGCAAAACCCTCATGAGCAGCTGAGCATCAAAATGAGCATGGCTGACGAGCTGCAGTGGCTGGAGGAGCATTGCAGTGAGGAGGGACCGTACATCATGGGCGGGCAGGTGAGAACCCCACATTCCTGCCCCAAATAACCGCACGCATTGGCTTAGGCAAATATGCAGCGAGCCAAGGTGTCATGTGGGCACATGCATGGTGTCTTCCGGTTCCCACATGTTGACTTTGGTCACTTCCTTGCAGTTCACCCTTGTCGACATTGCGCTGCTCCCCTTCTTCATTCGATTCGACATGCTGCGGCACTACAGAGGATTTGAGATACCTAGGGTACGCCGCCATAGCCCTACAGCTGCAGCTGCAGCTTGATGCTAAGCCATTTAGTCAAAATCGCCAATTTAATCAACGCGTTGGTGCAGTTGCTGGATGGGTGTGTAGTGCCACAAGTGGGTTGCGCATGGACGGAATGCCTGATGCCTGATGCCATGTTGTTGCCCTCCTGGTGTGCATCACCACTGCAGCTGTGCATCCGGATGCACTGCTGGCACGCGCTGATGTAGCATTGTCCAGGGGGTGCAAAACCACATGCCGAATGGCGCCCCGGCATCAATCCAACCCTTCGGCTACAATGCGGCATGCGTATAGAACAACTCTGCTTGTCTGAGGATTTACCCTCCTCAGAACCCTGCCACATCTACACCACTCTGCTGCCCTTGGGTTCATCTTGCAGAGTGCATGTGAATTGCGCATTGTGCCCAGCAGAAGCCTTAGTCCACACGCCCCATTACCTGTCACCCTCTGTCCCTACAGGAGTGCAGCAAGCTGCTGCGGTGGCTGGAGGTGTGCTCCCAGCGGCCCTCGGTGCAGGCCACACAGCACTCGCCCATGGACGGCACCAGCTACAGCGACTACCTGCTGTGGGTGTACCAGCAGTATGCAGCGGGGACAGCAAAGTCCACCTCTGCAAGGGACTTCAACGGGGATGGTTGATGTGTGGGTGGGTTTAGGGTTTAGGGTTTAGGGTTTAGGGTTTGGAGCAAGGGATTGCGATGCCAGCCAAGGCAGTTGTGGCGTTGACCAGCATGCCAGGCAGCCTGCTGCCAGCGCTTGTATGTGCCTTGCATGTAGGAGTGGGCGCCAATGGGGAGGCAAAACACCGCAGGCACTGACCCCTGAACCGCCAGCTACATGAAGGCGGCAAATCACTGGTTGCGGCCAAGACAACAAGGCTGAATGCGCCAGCTTGGCTCTCAGCTCATTGCCAAATGGCTAGAAGACACATTTGTCGGGCATGGGTGGTGAGAGGAGATATGACATTTTTGCAAGCTGCAGTATGTATCAACAATATCACTGTGCGGGGCACTAAGCATGTACATTAGTGTTGGGTGCGCTTCATACATGTGCAGCAAATTTTGACCAGTAGGATCACCTGCATAATATGCATGCATATATGCATACAGAACAATAACACAATGCATTCAGTCAAAAGTTTGAAACCACTAGCCGACACATCATGCAGTGCACACACAGGGGGAGGTACTACTATTGTTACAGTGCACTTACATTGGAAGCCTGACCACGTTGTTACAGTAACAACTGTGCAACTGTCAGAGCGTACACGGTGTCAATACACACAGTTGACTCGGAGCCTATTTGTGCACTTGTGCCGGGAAATATTTACGAGCTGTATTGTGCGCATGGTCTAACCGCAGATTGCCTGACCCCAGCAGGATTCACCAACCGTGTACAGTAACAGCAAGGCCTGTGCCCGTACTGAAGTTAATGATAAAACATGCACATGACGCGTATGCACTTAATCTAATGCTTGCAAAAAAAAAAAAAAACACAACAGATGAACCACTAGTGGGCCTGGCCACAAATGGCGTGTGCTGCAGTTTCCTTATTTTATGACATTTGTAACAATAAACTACCATCTACGCAATCTGCATGGGCGAGCACCGCACTGACTTAGTGTGACTGCCACCCTGTCCTCATAACCAAACAATTATGTGGCAAGGCATGGCGGGCGGGCTACCTGATGGCAAATACTATTAATGCACACGCTGTGTTGCCAGCCATCTCAATAACATGGCAGGTGTTCACTCAAACGCTAGTGCACCAAGTCTTGCTGCCGCACCAAATCTTGCTGGCAGCCTTCAAAGCTTGCAGCTATTTGAGCTGCTCCTGGAAGCGCATGAGGTGCACTGCAGCTCAAATCCCTACTGCTAGACGCCCTACGCATGCAGCACCGCTACAGGCATGCTTGCCCTGTGCGTGCAGTACCCTGTCACCGACCCCATCAGCACCTCCTCCACCATCCCCTTGCGCCGGTGGTGGGCCATGACCAGCACAGCAGCACCCACCTCCTCCGCCCGCTCAAGCAGCGTGTCCCCCACCGTGGCCACGCTGTCGTCCACCTGCTCCGCAATGAGGTGCACCTCGTGGGGGATGGCAGCAGAGGACAGGCGGGAGCTGAAGCGGTCGGACAGAAGGTTCTGTGAGGATCCATATGAATGTCAGTGTAGCTTATTGGGGATGGTTTTCTGTGCTTTCTGTTCACTGGGTGCTCAATATCTTCTCATGATGATCATGCATGCTGCCGCTGTTTGGTCAACCACGCATTGGGGTGCCTGTCATGTTTTGCTGTCCCGGAATCAGTGATGTAATACACTCGAGGAGAGGTGCACAAACCCAAGTGAACACAGGGGCGTCCTGGACTTTTACCAGTGGCATAGGCCCTCTGCTGCAGCATATGCCCTCTGCTGCAGGTATTATGCAATCCGCCACCAAGCCATTTGCACCCAGGACCCCCACACCCTTACCATTGCCTTATCCAGTCGCTCATTGACCGTCAGCTCATCCCCATGGGGCACGGATCCCAGCCTGTTGCCGCCCAGGTGGAACAGACCATGTCGCCGGGGCATGGGTACGATGTGCGTGAGGAAGAACATGTCCCCTGGGCGGTACACGTTGTCCATGGCCCACTGCAACGCCTCCTCAGACCCCTGTGACAAAAGTATTTGCTTGGGTAGGCTGAGGCGGCACATCCAGATCATCCTAGATTTTCTGTAAGGGAACAGTGCAGTGGTGCCTAAGCCTGCAGGCAAAGTCTATAGAACCTAGCGCACCCTGCTGATCTAGCTGAAATGCTGAACCGCATGTAACGAAAAACTTCCTTTAAAAAGAAGCAAGGCATGCACATGCTGCGCTAGTGACTAGCGCCACATGGATATCGTTATAACAATGGTTGTGACACATGAGGACATCTCCCCAATTAAAGCACAGTACTGCTCACCTGGGAGTTGTCCACCGCCACCATGACTGCACGCTCCTTGCCCTGCGCATCGGCAACCCCCCCTTGCAGCAGCAGCTCGGTCTTGTGCACAATGAGCACCGGCGTGCTGCTGAAGTGCATGCAGAAGTTGGACACAGACCCCAGCAGGAACTCAGCCACAGGGCCCCTGCCATGTGTCGCCATGACCAGCGCTGCGGCGTTGAGCTCGCTGGCGGTGGCGCAGAGCAGCTCGCCTTGCAGGGATGGGGGAACATGCTGCGTGGGAACAAGGCCTAGAGTCTGTGCAGAGGGACAGGTGAGGTGGTTTCAAGGGGTGAACCCTTTCTGGCCTCCATAGGTTAGCTAGTGCTGGGTTTGGTGTGACATGCGATCCACAGCTGGGTGTTACCAGTATCTGGCATTGCCACAAGCTGCATTTCATTTTGGTTTTGGTACATGTTAACTCACCCACGCCTACGTATCCCTCCTTTTCACCCTCCTTGACCACAGTCATCGAAAACGGCACACCACTGCCCTCAAACACATGCCTGTACTCCGCCTCAAGATCCTGGACAACCTGCAGCAGTGGCCAACCCTGATAAGTTGCTATTATGTCCGGGTCTATGGATGACACTACAAGTGCGAAGGTGTGAGTCTGAGCAGAACTCGTACGCAACTGCTCGCAAGCATTGGTTTTGACACAGCGTGCAGATCCAGCTTCAACTGATCCACTTTGCTTAAGGAAGTTGATATACATAGGTCAGTGTTAATATTTAATCATATCAAAGCATGTATTGCAAGAGGTGCTTCTACAGGGAGCGTAAACACACACCTTTTCATCTATTTCCTTCAGGACCTCCGGTGGGAATGGAGTGGCAATGAACCCGCCATCCGCCGCATTGTAGTACAGGCTATCTGGAAGCAGTGGTACTACATAGCACAAGTCGAAAAGGTCTCCTTGGCGGTATAGGCTCTTAATTGCCCACTTGCACGCCATCTCTGATTCCTGCACCGGGTGTCGGAGTTGAGATTCCACGTGACAGACCACGTACTGGTGCACCACTGCCACTGCTATGTGCACCTGCCATTACCTCCGAGTGATCAATTGCGACGACTATGTGCCTTTTGGGTTCTTCTTCTCCCGCAGCTGTGGCCTTGCTCCCTTCACCCGCCACCGGTACCGCATGCATTGTAAGTGTGTGCATGTGGGATCGTTGGGAATAGTTGGGCGAGGGCGCTTGGCGAGCAGCCCGGCATCGTCCCAAGTTGGTGCGTATGAGACAAGGTTTGGCACTGCAGTTTGCTGGCTCGAAGCTGCGTCGTTGCACGACGTGCCTCGCTTCAGGTTGTGCGAATGCATGCATGCCGAGTGTTTTTCAGTGTGTGTCTAGCGATGGCCGTATGAACCCAGCAAGGTATTTCAGCAGGCACGTTGAGCTAATAGGGGTAGCTTTCTTTGTGACGCGCTACACGCAACGGCTTTATAAGGCAGGAACGCGCAAAATATCGGCGAAAGTCCGGCCGGCGGTCCCTTCTGAGAGCCACCGTTCCTCTAAGCCAATCAGGTGTCTTCAACCACTTGGACAGCCCGCCGCTGCAAAACATTCTTGGCATTCTGGGAATGGTTGGCCAAGGTAACCACACAAGAGCTTCCCAAAAGCTTTTAAAGGAATGGTTTTGTATTGTGCACAGCTTCTGTGTGACAAGGTTAGTGTTGTGTCCAGCTTCGCATGCATGATGCATGTATGATTGTAACCCTCCATTCCGTCCATCAGGCCCCATCACCAAGCCTGCCTATTTACGTTGGATCAAAGCGTTGGAACTGTATTTTGCAGCTTACATTTTATCGAAATTTGGTCTCGGTGGCCTGCAGCCATGGCAGAGGAAGGTCCCACCGAGGGGTTGCTGCCGAGCGACATAGAGCTGGTGATAAAGAACCCCACCAAAGCCAATGCGGTTGACTACAGGCTAACCATTGCTGTGTCAGCCACTCTTGACGACGTCAAACTGCGTCTGCAACGGGACTATGAAGGAAACCCAGCACCAGCACAGCAAACGGTACTGCATTGCATGCGTCCCTTCATGTTGCTCTGTGTTACGTCCCTGCCTTACTTTGGCAACTCCATTGCTGAACACCTTTCCACTGCGATGCAGCTCATATATGCTGGGAAGGTGTTGAAGGAGGGCAACAAACCTCTGAGGGATGTGTTCGGGCAGGTAGGTGACAAGGATGATGCTGTGAACCCTATGCCCTGAACCTGTTGGTTCTCCACAGTGCCTTCAAAGCAGCGTTAAAAACACACCACCTCCTCTTCGTAGAGGGTAGAGGATGTCAACACACACACACTGCACCTGGTCGTCAAAGCTACCCAGCAGGCACAGCCTTCACCACAGCGAGCAGCTGGCAACCCCAGCAGGAGCACCACAGTGCCCCCAGCGGCACCTTCACAGCCCTCAACCTCAGCAGCAGCACAGCAGGGTGGTGCCTCTACATCGGGGACAGCACAGGCACCACCTGTTGGACCACAGCAACCTGCTCCACAGCAGCAAGGACCGCAACCTGCAGGCCAGGGGTACCCCTGGGGGTATGGGTACGGGCAGATGCAATACCAACCGGTACGCGCAGGCCCTTGGACATTGCTGGTAGCCTGGACATGCATGTCACTACAGCACGTGTTTTGACATCCTTGGACGTGCCTGGCATCCTCGCAGTTGCTATTTCTCGTTTGCCAGGCGCGCCACCTTTACAACCGCACGGCACAGAGCGTGACGCAAGCAACTTCTGCAGGTGTATGCGCTGGCTGCCTTGCCCAATTACTACAGCCAAGCATACTCAGCAGCTTACCAGGCAGCTTACGCTGCACTGACAGCGCCCCAGCAAAGCACCGAGGCAAGCACAAGTGGCGATCCAAGCAGTAGCAGTCAGCCGAGCACCTCGCAAGCTGCCCCTGCCGGTGCTGCAAGCGGTGATGCCCCTGCGCCAGCCGCCACCACAGCTGCACAGCCAGATGCCACGCCAGCTGCACAGCCGGGTGCTACGCCGCCGCCTGCCTACCCTGCAGCAACCCTGGTGTATGTCCCTGTGGGCTACATGCGACAGGTACTCAAAGCCACGCCATCGCGCTCGCGATTGACGCCACGCCGGCAGCGCATATGCATTTGTGGCATCGCATGCAAACTACGTATTTTGCATCCTGTAGCTGGGCCATCAATGTACATTCTGGTGCTGTCAGGTGACATGCTTCATCGTGTCCATCCCACGGGAATGCAAGATTGATCGGTTGGGGGGCTGCATGGAATGGCATGGCATTGGCATGGCTCATGCAGTAAAGTACCCAATTTAAATCCCCGCACGCTGACATTGGGTTGCCAATATAATATATGTTGCAACCCTATCCATAGATGCTTTCGTTAAAACCATAAACCCCATTCGCTTTGGGCTGTGTATAATTTGCCTTGCATGCAACGTCTGACTATGAACATTTGAGCATGCATATGCCGCAACTCCTGACACCCTCCCACCCTCCTTCTTTCAACAGATGATGCCCCACCAGCAGCAAGACCCGCAGCAGCAGCAGCAGCAGCAGCAGCACCCAGGCATGTATGGTGGCTACATGCCGTACCCAGGGTACCCTCCCTATGGCTACCCGCCCTATGGCCCCGGCCCCATGCCGCACCCCTTTGGCCTCCCTCCCGCACAGCTCCAGCAGTTGCAGCAGCAGCTCCAGCAGCGATTGCGCAGGCAGCGAAACAACCAAGGTGGTGAGAGTCATGCAACACCCATTCCCACACACTTTGACAAGGGGTTGCTCCAGGCGGGCCATATTGCAGGCTTGCCATGGTGGAGTTTATAACGCAAATGCCTGATAGAGGACATGGTGAAATGGTCACCTTGTTGTTGTTCCTACGTAGCACATGGTGTTCATTGAGCATTACGTGCGCCGTCGCTGATCAAAATTCAACCCTCCTGTGACGGTGACATGTACATCCGTGGATCCCATGTGGTGTGCATCCAAAGATGTAATTTTCGCCCTAGGCCCTCATTGCTCTCAAATGCCTCTAACTCGCACCCCGGTGCCTTCATTCCGCAGGTGGCTTCAGGCTGAGGTTTGGGTTTGGCCAAGGCCAGGCTGCACCCGGGGCGCCAGGAGGGGCGCAGGGGGCGGGGGCTGCGGCTGCGCCACAGGCTCGGCCGCTGCTACGTGTGCGGCTGGTGCGCATCAACCTGCGGGTGCTGCTGCAGCTGGTGGTGCTCGGCACCATTGTGTACCAGGTGAGTGTGCGCATGTGGGTTGTTTGGTAGTTGCGTGTACACCTGCAGTGATGTGCATGTGTACACCGATGAAAAAGGCATGGAAGAGGGTTTACCGTATGTTGGATGGATACAAGCTGCATTATTCAATGCACGGGGGCAGTGCATGGCATTTTGCAGTATCAACGATTAAGTACCGTATGGCTTTGAGTGGACACTGCGTCTCAAGCACCCAGCTGTCCCCACCAACTAGGCAGCCTCCGGTGTACATGTTATCACCAGCAATCCCTGGCTCAGCCCCTTCCTCCACTTCTTCATAAACGCACACTGGACAGCATCGGAGGGACCTGCGCGGATCCCAATTGTCGTCCTATATGCAAAGCATCCCAACCACTTAGTTCCCCTCCCACCCCCGCAGCACTGCCCGCCCGGCCGGTTCCTCATGATCGTGGTGGCGGGCCTGGTCCTGTACCTCACCGCACTCACGCCGCTGCGGCGCTTCATGCACCGCCTGGCGGGGCTGGCGCACGGGCCAGAGGGGCTGCCGGGGGCGGATGGCGAGCAGCAGCCGCGGGGCTGGGTGCGGGAGCTGCAGGCGCTGGTCATTGGCTTCTTCACATCGCTGCTGCCAGGTATGAAGGGGGTGCACGCACTACAGCGGGGTGTTTGTTGCAGAGGTGGTAATGATTGTGCTCTGTATTCTCAGTCGTGACTTGGGCGCTTTGGGGCTTGCCTTGCACATTGTGCGCCACATTGTACGTTGCTTTCAGCCTGCACAGCACCCTGTAAGTTTGCTGGCAGCAGTGGCCTTGCTGTTCATATAGCTTCCAGCTGTTGGTGTCCTAAGTATTCTGTGGTATCAAGCATGGCTTCGGCCCCGCACTCTCCGCACCCCCTTGCTGCCCTGCCCTGCCAACCACGTCTATGTACCACACGCCTGTACCCCTCGACGTGAACTCAGCCCACCGGCACAGGTTGGAACATCAACCCAGAGGACGCCGCCGCATTTGCTGCTGCACAGAACATGGCGGCTGAGTTTGCAGCCCAAGATGCGGCTCAGCAAGAGGGGCTGGGGGAGGGGGCCGCACCCCAGCAAGATCAGGACCATATGCACCAGGACTGAGCGTCAGGTGCTGGGGGTGGAGGGGACTGGTTGGTGGCAGGTGGCCATTAGATGCCTCCTGCATGTGGGTAGGGTCACGGCAGCCAACGTTGGTGGGGAGCACTACGCAGGTCCAAGCAAGGGGAGCAGCCATGGGGTCGGATAGGCATGTCTACTAATAGTGTGGGTACGCCTTGAGGGTGTCACTACAGTGGGTGCTAGACATGGGAAGGTAGCGAGTGCTGTTCTCGGGAAGAGTTCAGCGCCCAAGCCGGGAATTGGCTGTATGAGGCATTTTATCGGTCTTTCTTGCTTGTGCGTGGTGTCTGTGCGCTTCGTCAGGGTTTTAGGTTTGAGTTCTGCCGCTGGCAACAGCTGCGGCATAGCTTATGGACCTCGGCTCTCCTACCTGCTGGGCTTGTTGCACAGTAATGTCTCCTTGATGTGATGTTTGCAACCCAGCAATGTTTTGTACCATAAATGCCTTGTGAAGTACTGTTTGTTAGCTGTAGCTTAGAGAAGGGACGCTCTACTTGCAAGCTTGCTCTTCATAGCAACCGGCTGGTGTAGCTGAGCACCAGATGCACCTGATGGTTGGCAACAACGCTCGAGCTCATATCTGAGCCATTCAGTATGCACAGTAGCAGCCTTTTTAATCAGCGATGGCGGCTGCTCATACCCACACCCACCACTTGCAGCTGTCATGTCATATGCCGTATGCATGCGCCGGCACCCAAGAGATGTGGAGTTAGACACCTATATCTGGTGTGCAAAACATGGGCATGCTTGCAGCTCTCCTAGAGCTTGCAAGCTCTCACAGCACAGTTACCATGCCAAGCACCAGCTCCACCGCAGCAGCCCAACAGCTGTGCAAGCAATGCAACAGCATGGCCGCCTCCAATGCAAATGCGCTTGCAGTGCAGCTGCCAACCCAGCAGTCCCACCGCATGCACGCAAGTGCACGGCCGCTGCATCTTGCATACGCAGCCCTGTCCTGCCACTCAAGCTGGTCGCAGCTGGGATATCAGTTGAGGAATCGGTGTGGTATGTTACAGGGTATTGCTACAACCGCTCTAGTTCCTGGGCTTCTCCTTCTTGCCCTTGAACAGAGCCAGCAGCGACGTGCCTGCCACCTTCACCACCTGCAAAGGCAAAGGATAACATTTCAGGAACCAGTATACGCTGCACCAAGCCAGACCTGCCAGGTGCCGTATGCACGGCTGACTGCTAGTCTGGCAGCAAGACATGTTGCGGGTGCGTTATACTGTCTAAAAAATGCTTGGCACATGCATCAGTGGGTAGGTTGGGTTACATTCGTACATTGGAACCGCCAAATCCACACGGACAGTCTGTGTGCTGGACAGCAAACAGCCTCTATGCAACCTAGTGATCAGACGCAAGCTGGGACTTTCAGTTGCAGGTGTGCAAGTCCAGGGTACCCGCTCATGCCCACAGGATCATGCAGCCAGCAGCTCACCTTGAAACGCACACCGGGGATATCACCCACAGCATGGCCGCGACGGCCAAATCCAGCAATCAGCACCTCATCCTGTTTGACATACACACACCAGTCGTTAGCAACTTGGCATACAGACCATACATAAGGGCCATGGAATGGTGCATAAACCAGGCATCACTCACGTTCTCCTCGATGAAGTTCAAGCAGCCATCGTTGGGCACGAAGGCAGCGATCTTCTTGCCGTTCTTGATGAGCTGCACACGCGCGCACTTCCGGATAGCAGAGTTGGGCTGCTTGGCCTCAATGCCACTGCATGCAAAAGGGATGGGTCAGGCAAGTGCAGCTGGAAAACAGTAGATGGCCCTCAATGATCCCTAGCTGTGCAAGGCTGCTGGCACACTAATTCTGCAAAATAGATGCCCAAGCTGGCTGGCTGGGCCTGGCAGGAAGGCTGCTCAAACTTGCCCTAAGGCTGGCATAGAGTGTGCTTCTGATGTGATGCAGGCTGACAAGGGTTCTGCTGCTGCTTTCCCTGCTTACATCTTTTCCAACACGATCCCCTTGGCGTGCGAAGCTCCTGCGAAAGGCTTCTTCCACTCGTTCCCCAGATGGCTCTTCTTGTAGTCCTTGTCTGCCCACTTTTGGTTCCTTCGGTGGTTCTTGAGCTTGCGCCCGGCTCCCATACCACGAGTTTTCCTGTGCAACACAAACCCAGGTAACGCAGCCGTCCATGAACCACAGCTGTTGCTTCCATCGTGGAAAACAATGCATGGCCGCCGTCAAGTAGCACCCAAACCCCCAGTTCCCGTTGCCCACTCCAATGGGACAGGCGACTCACCCCATGGTTGCTGGTTGTTGCTACACGCTCCCCACGGAGAAGGGATGCCTAGAGCAATGAAAGAGACCCGTGCAGGCGACGGCTTCACCGTTTGTACAGGCTCGCGGCACCAGGTTTTTCCGCAGTCATAAAAACACGCCTGCATATATAATACTCCCCCTGCTCATACCTCCCCATTCCTATTGACGTATTGTTTCCAAAAGACACGTGGCGACCACACAGCCAATCCTTCGCAAAAACGCACAATCCATTGATGCATCCTGCTATTTATCGATACGCGCTTCCTCCGAGGTCTTTAACTGCATATCTACACTGTTTGAACCTGCTGTATCTGTGTTGGACGATTGTGAACCGACAGCTACCCTTCGAGGGGCCCATCTGTGGCTGGCAGCCATATACTTGTGCCTCGCACGCTCACGCCAGCAGGCGACATGGCGTTGTCCTTGTGCCGCCTCCAGTTGCTCCATGCCCCAGTGGTGGCGTGTGTACAGCGCGTCCACCTCAACACCTGCCACGCGATCCTCAGGCCGTTCAGGTGCGGGGTGACTCGATGGTGGTTCGTGTCCAGTGGACACTGAGGAGTGTGCGCCACAAACCGGATTGAAGTCGTGTTGTTTGATACATAAGAATTGTGAAACTACTCCGTATTGGCTCTAGTTAGTTTAACATGAAGTCCGGGACCAGTCACTGTCAAACGCATGCATATGCCGCATTGCGCTGGGCTCATCAACCCAGTCTGGTTCAGCAATAAAACAACCAGGATGGATTGATCAATTGTTTGAGCTAACCCAGTGTACCTGTCTTCACCACCCGCATGAATCCAATGCTTTCATGACCATGGCTACATGCCACAGAAGGCCCCCAATCACATCCCCAACCACTTTCCCACCCACCTGCCCATCAGTACACCACCTGCCCACTAAACAGCAGAACACTCACCTTTTTCACACACACAAACACACACAAACCTCGCAGGTCACTGAGCAGCAGCACGGCTGGCGCACACCCGCTGGCCGCTGGCGCAGCCTTCAGGCAGAGCCTCACCCGGGGCCACCACTGGGCGTATGGCGCGCGCACAGTGGCAGCGGCGGCAGCGGCACCGGAAGTAGGAAAGGGCGACTATGTGGAGGTAGGGACTGTGGCGCACAATGTGGAGATTCCAGCTTTTGCTCGTTGCGATTCGTAGATCAGACACCCTTGCGGTTGCGACCCACTCACCCACAGGCTGTGCCAGGCTCCTTGTGTGTGGTTGTCTCAAGCTGCCTATAACATGGTGCATCGGCTGCTGAAATGAGAGACATGCAAAAATGACAAAAAAAATTGTCAGGGCACGTGTTCCATCGACAGGTACAAAGCGCCATGCCCCTTGCCATCAAAGGGGGACGGGATGCAACACCCACCAGGAGGAAATTGGCAATACTTGTTACCATGGCCAAGATGCTCTGTCAATGATCCCCCTCCCATGACGTGACACTCCATGCCTTGTTACGCACATGCCATGTCTTTCGGGTCACGCCATGTTTTCCCAGTGTCAGGAGGCACCAGCAAATATCGCCGGTCCTCACTTAGAGCACCCCGTGAACGTGAACCAAAAACCAACCCCTGAACCTTAAACCCTGCGATGTGAGCGGAACTCCATGTTGCTGCAGGTACATTACATCGGCACTCTGGACGATGGCAGCGTATTTGACAGCTCAAGGGAGAGGGGGGAGCCCCTAGGGTTTGTGGTGGGGTCTGGCCGGGTAGTGTCAGGGTTTGACAAGGCTGTATCTGGACTCACACTGGGCGCCGGACGGAAGGAGAGGCTTGACCCTGAGGAGGCCTACGGTGGGTGGTGCAGCTGGATGCCAATGCCCTATACCTTTTTAGCATAGGCCGCTGGGTGCTCAAACCCATAATGCAAGTAAGGGTCCAGGCCCTAGTGGGTCCGCTTGAAGCATTGGGTACAACAACTTGTTGTTCTGCTTCCCGTGTGCTGAACAGCCAGGATGTGGATCCTGGGATGGCAACTGCATGCGGGCAAGGTATTGCTGCAAGCTGACTGAGCCCAATCCACCGTATGCACGCAAGTGTTAACCTACAAGATCCCTATCACAAACCCTTTCACGAGAGTCCACCATTAGATCCCATCACACACTGCAGGCGAAGTGCGCATTGAACTCATCCTGGATGTGCCAAAGACCTCCGCCCCCGGTTCCTGGTTATATAATGACACCCCTGCTTGAACCCTTGGCCCACACGATCCCAGCCATTCCCATATCCTAACCATAAAACCAATGACATTGTGCAGGCGAGGTGCGCTCCGAGCTCATCCTGGATGTGCCCAAGACCTCTGCCCCCGAGGGCCTGGAGGTGGGCAGCCAGGTGCAGCTGCAGAACGGCATGACAGCTGGCGTGACAGCGGTGACCGACACATTTGTGACCATCGACGCCAACCACCCCCTGGCGGGCAAGGCGCTCACCTTTGATGTGGAGCTGGTCAAGCATGTGCCGGTAGGGTTTTGGCTAGGGCATTGGCTGGGACATTGAAGAGGTTTGTGGATACGGTGTGTGGGGAAACGTGGGGGTTTTCAGCCGGGGAGGATGTCCATGCGCGCCTGTGGATGGCGCAAGGCAAGGAAGTGCAGCTAGCGACCCGTTGCACCTTTGCCAGATCCATCCCAATGGCTGATGTGGCACATGTGCACCGTTCCAGCGGCCGCATGGATCTGCCGCGGGTGCCCCTTCCTTCACCAACATCACACACCCATGCTGGCGCACATGCGCACTACAGCTGGCATTGCCATGCCCAGGGGTGGCGCCAATTGGGACCATTACTACCACCATCACCACCACCACCACCATCTGCATTTAATCTGCCACCCACGCCCACAGCCACCACCCGTGTCCCCCTGCAGGCCTCCCAAATGGAGCTGGCCACGTTTGCCATGGGCTGCTTCTGGGGTCCCGAGTTGCGCTTCCAGCGCATCCCTGGGGTGATAGAGACAGCGGTGGGATACAGCCAAGGTGCGGCTGTGGGTGTGTAACTATAAGGACGAAGGACTGTGGCTCATGGAAATCGCTCTGCTTCACTGAGAGCCTCGGTCCCCTATCAGCGCACAATTGGAGCTAGCAAAGAGCTAGCAATGAGGAGGGCATAACCCTTCTGTCCACTGGAGGCCATAATACTTCTGTTTGAGGGTATTATCGCCCTTTTCAAACACATCAATATAATTATGTGTGTTTCAGAACCTGTGTTGATGCACGTGAAATGACCTGCAGGCGAGTCGGAGTCCACGACCTACGAGGAGGTTTGCAGCGGGAGCACCGGCCATGCCGAGGTGGTGCAGGTCACCTTTGACAGTGGCGCGGTCAGCTTCAAGGAGGTGAGGCTGGCACGGCTGCCAGGGTTTTTTAATTGGTTGGTGCTGCTGGCTTCCGGGGTTTGTCTTTTATCTGCAAAAACAATTTACATTATTATACGGTAGTATAAAATTTGAAATGGGTCGAAACTATGGGGGCTCGTGGCACTGACCTCATGTGGATTGCTGTCATGAATTAAGCTGGAAGTTGGTGCATGGAAGTGATCACATCTTGCACATAAGCACAGTCTGGCCAAGCCAGTCGTGAAAAGACAGTGATTGCTAAGTGCACAACATTGCACAGCATGCCAGACATTGGCCAAGCTCCCATTACCCCACACCCAGCCATCCCCCTCCCCGCTGGCACAAAGTACCTGAATCATTCTCCTGTGACTTGCCCCACCCACACTCCTTCATGTGGTATACCTGCGAGGTTGCCCTGGCAATGCTCTAAAACCCTTCCTTGTGGTTCCCCGCAGCTTGTTGAGAACTTCCTTGAGGGCCACGACCCCACCCAGCTGAACCGCCAGGGGGGCGACGTGGGCACGCAGTACCGGTCCGGCATCTACACGCACACGCCTGAGCAGGAGCAGGTGGCAAAGGAGGTGATTGCAGCCAAGCAGGAGCAGCTGCCGGTGGGTGTGGCGGGGGGCGGGGGCTGGTGGCGGTGCTTGGGGAGGGGGGGGGGTCTCATGCACATGATTCAATGTGCGAACATGCGTAGATTGGCATGGTGGACATGGTAGACTGGCATGATCCAACATGCGTAGATTGGTATGGTGGACATAAAGGGGCGGGGAGGGAGTGGTAATGTTGACGGACAGGAAGCTTGCCTGGATAGAGGACTTTACCATGGACCATGCGCCAGCGCACGCCAGCATGTGCCTGTGTGGTTTGTGAGCGCGGCGGTGATTCATCAGTTGGAGCACCCCAGTCAAGTTGTTACTTCCAATCTGTTCATAATGGGATTTGAGACATTGGAGAGCAGCCCTGCATCAACAGCCCACTCACCGCCATAATTATACCATCAGTTGACTATGGCTCACACCCTTGTTTGCATTTCCCTGACGCGCCGCCCTCTTTGCCCCCAGGCTCCCATTGTGACGGAGGTCGGTCCCCTGCGCAACTACAGCGCTGCCGAGGAGTACCACCAGCAGTACCTGGCCAGGGGCGGGCGATTCGGGCGGCCGCAGAGCATCCGCAAGGGCTGCGATGACCCCATCAGGTGCTACGGGTGAGCCCTGGAGGTGGGTGGGGCGAGGCGCGGTGCTGCTGCAGCTTGGGCGCTACTGCGGCGTTGTGCGGGGGCTGTGGAGTAGAGGTTAGGGGTGGGAGTAGGTGGGCAGGAGGTGGTTGAGGTAGTGTGCGCTGTCCCAATGGTTCCACCTGGGATTGCTGACAATCAGTTACCAACTACGGTTATACTTTCGTATGGTCGCTGGCCTACAATACCTGACCCGGGCGCAGGCTGTGAGCAATTGTGGTCGGGAGGTTGTTTGAGAGCGGTTTGTTAGTGCACAGCTGCTCGCCTCTTGTGCACCTTACTTGCTCACTATAGCCACAAGGCTGTGGTATTGTCAACGGAAATTTCGATGAAGTACCGGTATATCTGCTGGTGGCATTGAGCCCGCGCTGGGGATATGGGTGGCACCCAAACTGCGCCTCACCAGCGGCTCTCAAGCCCATCAGGTTGTTGCACTTTGCGGCGCACTGGGGCATGACATTATTGCATGCCGCTGTAGCGTGTTCATCCACGTGGGATCTTACAGCAGGATGGACATCCATGGCCCAATAAGCCCAGACACAGTGTTGGGCCATCTGCTTGCGTATGCAACTCACTGCAATGTCATACCCTGGGGGGTTGAGGCACTTTGTTTTGGCGCAGTCATGTGGACTCGCAGACTCCTGAGTCAACACTCTTGGCTCAAGTCGAGTCAGCATTTTAAGTTCGCGGCGTGAGGAAGTTTCGTTTCGACAATCAGGATTCCGTTTCAACCAGTTCTCCGTAAGCTCAAAGGCGTGTTGCCTCAAAGCAGCAGCCCCACAACTCGCTGCTGTAACCATTTCGGGGGCAATCTGCGCCTCAATTGTGCTGTTTGACCTAGCTAGGCCACAGAGCAAACTGCACGTCAGCCCACGACACGCAACAGTGATGCTTCAACCCGCATGTGCTGCTGTAGTGGAAGTTGCAGCGGCACCTACCCAAGGGTTGAAATGCATAGCACCCAACGAGGTCAACGTCGAAGTAACCACTAGCGCAGCTGCAGGCCGGACCCACGAAGGAGCATGTAGCAGTGGGAGCTGGGTGGGACTCAACAGGCACCTCGATTGGCTCCTCGACGAAGCCCTAACGACACAGGTGCGTCGACTTTTTTCATTGCACCACACCAGTGAAGTGCGTGACGTGCACTTCGTGCAGTGCACCACCAGCCTTGTGCAAGTTGTCGCTCTGGTTCACTGCTGACCATGGTGCACGTCACCGTCTCCGCGCCAGCAAACCATCCCCCGCAGTCTGCACACAAAGTCAAACTACGTATGCAGACTGAAACTCTCTGTTAGCTTGTCCACAGCGACCTGGGCGCAGCCTGCGCGCATTCTGTTTTGCACTTTGAATTGCAACCAATCCAAACTGATGCATGCAAGCTGTCGTTTCCACGTGGCGGTTTGTCAGTGCTTTTGTGCAATAAAAAATAGATACGGCAAATATTACAAAAATATTGACCGTATCTGTGTCAACATCCCAAACCTCCCTGGAAAGCACCCTGCAACTTTGCCACAGCCATGCTACGTGTGGTCTTGCCCTGTAATCCCGCTGCACCTCTGCGCAGGTAGAACAAGACCACAGCATGGGCGCGGCTGGCACGCCCCGGTCCCTGGAGGCATGTGACAGTGGCATGGGTCGCATGCGGTCGGTGGAGCCCTGTGATAGCGCCAAGGGCGAGGTCCCGGTGCTGCCAGGTGGCACCCCACAAGCCAGCTGGATGACACAAAAACACAGGCTCCCGGGCCTCACTGAGGACGATATCATTGGCCCTGAACGGTGCGCAACGCTGGATTGGGATATAGCAGTAGCAGATGCATTCTTGCATGAGTTACATGCAAGTTTAGGCAGCACTCTGGGCAGAAGACGCGGCATATCATGTTGTATGTGACTGACCACACACCAAAATTAAACTTCAACTGGGCGGTAACTTGAGGGCCAATCGTCAACATTACAACTCTTCAATATTTACCAGCGTACAGAATTGCAGATTTATCAGCCCATATGTAAGTAGTACCAGGGATTTGTTATTTTATTTGCCCGGGCTGCTTATCTGGCCCAGGCCTACATCTGGTAAGCACAATTGGCATGGTTCTGAGGTATGCTTACCACACGACCACGCCACCATGCGTACAGGCTGCAGCTGGTCAAGGAGGTTGGCCGAGGAGCTTTCGCCTCTGCGGAGCTGCACCAGCTGCACAGCGTGGACCAGGCCCCCCGCCACGTGGTTGTGAAGAAGCCGCTGTCCCATGCCGCCTCACGCGAGGAGCTGCAGCGGTTTGTGGTGGAGGGGCAGCTGGTCAGGAGCCTCAGGCACAGGTGGGTAATCTCAAATCTGAATCCTCAGTTGAAATCGTAATCTCAAATTTCGATGTCTGATTGTATTGAAAATTTGTTGAGAACTTTAATCTTAATCCGAGCAAATTCTCAACATTGGAAGTGGATGATCCAACACAAAATATTGTGTAATGAATAGGGTATCATGGAGGGGAGGTATGGGATGTAATCGGCCTTGCAGCTTGATAAACCTCCCCACCCTGTACAGGAACGTCGTGCAGTGCATCGGCATGGGGGAGGTGCATGTGTCGGACAGCCCGGTAGCCCAGGAGTTTTACATCGTCATGGAGTACATGGGGGCTGGCACCCTCAAGGGGCTGGTGACCAAGCAGATGATGACCCCCTTCAAGCCCATCTACTCGCATTCCGATGCCCTGGACTGGAGCCGGCAGATTGCGGAGGGGCTTGGGTACCTCCATGCTTCCAACCCCCGGATCATGCACAGGGACCTCAAACTGGATAACATGCTGTGTGACGGTACGCGCGCCTGCTCTGCTGTGGGATTTTATTCATTGCCCCTGGTCACTGAGGGACAACTTGGAAGGTGCATCACAATACGGCGCAGGTTTGAAGCTTTGCAGCATGACCTGCAACAAAAATTTGCATCAGCACCTGCATGCTGTCAATGCATGCATTTGACCTGCGTGATTAGTCCTGCTTGGTACGGGGAGTCCACCTGTTGCTGAGGTTGCGTGCGGTTCATGCAGTTGATGGTGACACCTTGTTGGTCAAGCTGGCAGACTTTGGCTTGTCTGTGGCACTGGAACAGAAGGGTACAGGACAGGTTATGATCAAACCAGACCCTGCGGCAGACCCCAGGTAATCTTTGCCTGTCGATACCAAAGCAGAGCGCCTGGCCCTGAACGTCATATTTGAGTTGTTTGAGTATATGGAAAGTGGGGCATTGACTAGAGCCTGGGAATGTTGGGCAGTGGATTGGCATCTGACCATTCCTGCTGGTTTTAGACGTTCTTTTACTATAGGGTGTTGAGGGTTGATACTTGATTGCTGCAGGGTGCCAGCCAGACATTCAACCCAAGATAAATGGCACTTGACCGGTGGCACCGGGTCCTATATGTACATGGCACCAGAGGTGTTCAGGAGGGAACCTTACAATGAGAAGGTGCGCCGCTCTTGTCATGTGGGAAATGGGTACCATGGTATGCATGACCACCCGCCTGAGGAACTCTTCTATTTGCATCACTTCGGCCCTGGTCAATTGCATCAGGGAAGGTTCCAACTGAATTGTTTAATATCATTTCAATGAATACATGCACTTCATCATTGGTGATCAAATTATGACCCGCTCCCCAATCATTGCACACGACGCCAACCTTCTGACGTGTGTGTTGTTAATGGTTTCAGGCTGACGTATTTTCCTTTGGGGTCATCATGTACGAGCTGTTCCACCGGGAAATCCTGGCCTCAGCTCTGAGTGTGCAGTATGGTGTGGGCATGGAGGATGCAGCGTGGTGGGCTGAGATGGTAGGTGAATTGCAATTGCAGAGCTCGTTTTACCCACAACACTGCGGTATTACTACACATGACATGGCCTGCAAATCTAAGTGACGTGTCTCAGGCAGGGTGTGGTTGGCGTGTGCAGGTTGCGTGTGGCATCCGTCGCCCTCTCTCGCCCAAGCTCCCCCAGGAATTGAAAGACCTCATCACCGCATGCTGGGCGCACACACCGGGGGACCGCCCAAGCATGCTCCATGTGCGGAGCCAACTCAAGACAATGCAGGAAGGCGGTGTGTTTGCTCACCAGCCCAGCCTGGTCAATCAGTCCACCATGAAATCCTTTCTAAACAGGCAGTCCCTCGTCAAGACCTCGCTCACCAGGCAGTCTGTCCTGCTGGCAATGCTCAAAAGGGAGTCTACGCTGTCTTGCAAGAGCTCGGCGCTTGCTTCACAGTCGTCCCCCAGGCCAAAGCATGGAGAGGTGGCAGTGGAGGAGGAGGACATTGGAGTGCGGCGAGTGGGGCGGTGCTGTGTCGTGATGTGAGGGGCGGCTGGTGCATGCGTTACACAGCAGGTATTAGCAAGCATTTTTCGGTATTAGCGTGAGTACACTATCATGTAGATCAATCAGTCATTATGCACAAACAATTCAAGACCACCACAACGTCAGACTCTGTCCGATGCGCCGATGGTATCACATGACAGCATGCTATTGCAGCACGCGGCAAGCCAATAAAATCTTTGGAATAAAGTACTGTAGCTTCCCAAGCACCCAATTCACTTTTCCCTAGGTTATTGCATATCGTAGGCTTTACTGCAACAGGTGGTGCATGTTTTCTTGCAAATAACTTTTTGTACAAACAGATTGTGTGTAGGTGCAGGCATGGCAGTAAGATGAAGTTTTGCGCTTAACAGTCTGCATGCACACGTCAACAATTTTGATAATCGTGATCAGGAAATAATTCGCTCGACTAGCTGACCTCCAAGTTTTAATCTGCCTCCTTGCTTCTTTGTACAGTTCATTGCTCGTAGACCTGCCTCGTGCTCTCAGAGCATATACACGTGGATTGCATGTTGAAGACATCATGGACTGCTTTCTTTCAGTTTCCCCTCATATCCCAAATTTTTGTAGTGATTTCAAGACTGCAGCAGGACCTACGCAGGACAATCAAGCCTTTTACTCAACCTAGACCATCACCTGTGGCCCCACCGGGCGTTTCCTTCCTTTGCTCCTCCATATACTGGTTCTCAGCAAACTAGCGGCTAGGTTGAACTTTTGAAAACGTCAACAACCCCTCAGGCTAGCCGTTAATAAATGCATCGACGTGCATTCCTTTCTCAGACTGAGCCAAGACTCTAAGACATTGCAATGCCAATCTACGTAACCTTCTGAAAGACCGTTTGGACCAGGTTCTCAGGCTTTGCAACAGCTGCAAATTTACAACTGTGTTGGAAGTCCGTGAAATTTTTATTACCTGCATATATTACATCTATCTGCACTACTTGAACAATTCGCGTCTGGCAGTTGCATAATCAGCCTGTGGCACAAGATCCACCATGCCAGGCAGGACTTCTGTAGCATGGTATGTATTACAGCCTGTGTATATACGGTATGCACACTATAATCATTGGCTCACGATCTGCTGTAACCGGCGACAGACTACACTCCGAGTACTGGGCCAGGGCCAGCGCCAGACCTCTGAAGGTTTTGAACCAAGGCTGAGCCAAATGGTTTCTCGCAGTGCACCTAGGTTTCCAAATCTACCCGATAGCAACACAGCAGACTCTGAATCCACCGCAGCCTCGAATGCATTGCGTAATTTCAAGACACGCACGACGGATTCAACGTGTTGCGCTTGCTGGCGCCTACTACAAGGCTTGTTTCTCAGTAACTGTCCACAACATGTGCACCAAGAGCTAAGGCTGCGCTGGAACGAAGGAGGAAACTTGCAGCTATCAACGTGACATAGTACCACAATGGGACAACTTGGTACCTATTATAGCCTGTATCTACATATGGCTGTAACAGCCACTGAGTAACGCCTGGAGAACTTTAAAATATCACGTGATATATTAACATCCTTGTAACACGTCACCAATTACACTAACACCAGTTCAAATGATGGCAATTGATTGCCAAATTGGCGTGCTAGATAGAGGTAATTAGCCAAGGCCAAGCAATGGCTGGGTTGCAAGCCAGCCCGAGGCGCTACAACTACTGAGATGATCACTAGCTGGACCCACCCACTGCACCCTGCCTGACAGGTCGCGCGCACAGCCAGTGCCGGTGGTCCGATGAAGGAAACATCCATGAGCCTCCCGCCAGCTGTTGCACGCATGATGTGAAGGGTGGGGGGTACCGGATCTCCATGCCCTCCAGCCCAAAATTGAAGTGCACCTGCACATCGTTTGAGAACATGGTAAGTACCAAGGTTTGCATCACACGTTGCATGCGCCGCCTTCCCCCGCATGCAATTTTTACTTGTTAGCTTTTACACTAAGTGAATTTTCGATTCGCCCTCTCAAAGTTGCAGCGCACATGCCCCCGTTCCCCATTCCCAGACTTTTCCCGTAAAGTGGGTGCAAGCACGCGCAGATTTGTGCTGTATAACACGCAGTGCTGCCACATGCATGTGCAACCATCAAATGAGTAAATAACTTGCATTCCCCCTAAAAGGCTAGATTAGCAGCCAGCTTTGTACACACGGCGCCTGGCAGACCTGGTCCAGGCGCTGCTGACACCTCCTTTAAATTTGGTGCGCTTGAATTGTCTCACCTGGGTGTGCTATATCACCTGTGTGTGTTACTATTGATCCACATGCGTGCACTGCTGTTTAGCGAGACGGGTGAAAAGGCATATGTTATCACATGTACGCCTGACCCATGGCATGCACCCCCCCTACCTGATGCCGCTGCTTCCACTTCTGGAAGTACTTTGGCGCCAGCAGCTGGAATATGTGGTCCCGCATCTCATCGTTGCTCACAAGCAGCCCCTCTCTACCAGCCTTCACAGCGGCGTACAGCCAGTACCTGCAGGCCACAAGCCAATCAAAAGCAGGACTCTGACGCTGTTGACAAATTGTCAAGGGAAGTGACGATCCCCTTAATTGCTACTTTTGTAGCGATTCAAGGGAACTAGCGAGGAAAATTAGAGGGGGGAATAGCTATTATGTGCAATCCCTGAACGCACACTCACCAGTCGTCATTGGACCCCGGCGGCGTGGCGTAGAAGTGCTTTTCCTGCCGCAGCCTGCCCAGCAGCTCCTGGTTCTGCTCCAGCTGGGCAACAGGTGCGCGTGCGCGGCCCACGTGCATGACCTGCACGGCGGAATTAGGGTAGAATTAGGGCTTTGGTGCTGGGCTAGGGTAATGCTGTCCAACATTGTGCCAAATTGGGCGTGGGGAAGCGAAGCCAGGTAGTGAAAGATATCGATGAGCATGGCTCCTGGCACAATCCCTGCGATAATAATATCCCTGCAATATTTTAGTGTGCACCCGACGTAGCAAACCATCAAGACCCCGGATGCCCCACGCGGTGTGACGCAGGTGTGCATGACGGTGCACAGGTTTCAGGAAGTTCCCCTTACCATGAGGGGCTTGAGTGCGGGGTGGTGCTCCTGCATGTGCTCCATCACCAGCCGAATCTGCTCAAAGGAGAACCCGCCACCCTCCCAGTTCTGGCCAAACAGCGCCACATTGGCACCATCCAGCACCGTCCCATAGGGCCCCTGCCGATCCAGCCACTCCTGCGTAATGGCCAGGCCATGCTTCATCAGTTTGCGCGGCAGATGTGGTTCAGATGAGCATTTGAAACACACTACATCTCATGCGTTAACCACAATACGTAACCCCAGTGGATACATGGTATGGCCACGCATGGGGTGATGGTGCAATACATGGCCAGGAGGGGTATGTACAATGCCGTCCCCTTCATAATTGCACGGGGGCTCTAAGTACAAGCTGGAAAACTGACTATGCCAAATCTTGACAATAAAGAAGGGTTAAGGGTGATGTTATAGCAGCCCTGTGACTTCCAGCACCAGCGCCACACCTGGAAGAGCTGGAAGTCGTTTGGTCGCTTCTCCTTCTGCCTGGCCAGCTTCTCGATGGCCTCCAGGAACAGCGCCCACTCCCGATCATCAAGGTCGGGCGCACCCACCTTGTCACCGCACGCGCTGCACACGCCGCTGTCGCTCACCGTGGCGCGCTCCACCAGCCATGCATCGCCCCGCTGCTGCATCACACACAGGGCCATTGGCGTGAGAAAATAAGCCCTGTGAGCCTCTAGCATTACAATACTATTTGCACTTTGCGCCCTCGGGTTTACACCCGCATGCTTCGCTTGTGTTGTGGGATTATAGGGTCCTGCCTCACATGCACAAGAAGCCACACTTGGGGAAAATACAAGCCACCGCAAAGTTGCTGTATTCCATGTGCAGGACAACGTGCTGGGTTTGAGGTTTAGGGTTCATTACTTAGGGTTTAGGAAGCACCACAGTACCTGCAGCTCTGGGTCATTCGCAAAGGCCTGCTGTGCAGCTTCCGAGGCAAAGAAGCTCTCAATGATTGCCAGCGTTGTGTCAGAGAGCGTGGTGAGCTCGTGGGTCATTTCGTGGAACAGTGCGCTCACGACTGGCCATTCCACACCATACTGGCACACGCGCAGGAGGGTGGCGTACTCCTCCTCGTTCAGCTCCAAATCAGCTGCCTTGATGCTATGGTACACCTCAAATGCCTTTGTCACCTGTTCAGCCAAGCAGGGGTGATGTGAATAGCAGTGTCCATTTATCAGAGAATCTAACACACTAAGCCAGCTGTCCCAACAGCCTTTGTCCCAAATGGCCATCTATTACAGGTGATCAGTATATATTCAAACGCTTGAATACAGCTGCCAGAAAGCTGAGTGCTCACCAGGTTAAAGATGCAAGCATAGTGACAGCCAGAGTGACCAGTACCATGCATGCATGACAATACCTGCCCACTCCTGCTGAAGCCAACCAGGGCTGGCGTGAAGGAACGCAATTTGGGTGCAACCCCATTGCTGGAAATGGACTTGGCTATCCTGTAGGCCTCATCAAAATCCCCGCCAATGGATGCCAGGCGAGCGAGCCCTGCCACAAAGCACAGCGCGCAATCATCAAGCCAAGCCTCCCTCCCATCCCGTGCAGCATGCATTCCTCCATGTAACGCCACATGGTCATCACATGCAGCGGTGGTGGTGACATGATGGAAGATTCTCCCACCTGATAACTTGTTGCTAATTATTTCCACCACCGTGGTTTGCGCACCAGCCGATGGTTGGCAAAACCAAATACAACTGCGTCGTTTCCATTTCCACGATATGGCCCAAACCTTGCGCCCAGCGCCAGAATCCTTTGCCATTGCACATGCATGCGCACCTGTGTACAGCACCTCGGCATTAGCCATATCCCCCCGCTGCTCCTTCACTAGCGCATGGATCTGCTTGCCGCGTTGCAGGAGCTCCTCCCTGGCAGGCTGCTCCTGCGCCTGCCCACCAGACTTCCTTCCGGTACCAGCTGCTGCATAAAAAACAACAAACAAAGGTACATATGATAAACCGTTTGCAAAAAATAAATAATTGAAGGTGAATAGAAAAATGAATAGTTGCCATGCTGCATGCCCCAAGGGGCCTCGCACATGGCCGAAGCCCATGACTTAGGGAGAGGAGTTGCAAACAGAAAGCGCATATCCTTCGGCCCCTCTTTCCCTACCAGCTGCTGCATCGCCGTTGCCATTCTCTGCATCCCCATCCGCTGTCCCAGGCTGGAACTGGGGCGGCCACGGCAGTGTTGGTTGGGCGAGCTCATGTGTAGCTTTTGCTGTGGCAATAACCTCGCGCTCCCAGTTCTCACCTGCCAACATGACCAAGCCGTGAGTTGAAGATTACGTTTACATGCATGTCCCCAAAGGAATGCATGGAATGACCACACGCCATGCACTCCTTTCCTCCATAAGCCGCTGCCAGGCACCCGCCTATGCGTGCCAGCTCCCCAATGTATTCCAATGGTCATACTCAGTGCACGAGTACCAAACATAGCCTGAGTATGCAGGGGATTGTGGCGCAATCCACTGTTGACATGCCCGCTTCACAACCCAAGTCATGCCCCATCTTAGAGTCCGTTGGAAGCTGCACTTGCCAGTGCACACTCATTACCTGCAACGTGACCCTAATCCATGCAATGCTGTCACCTGTGGCGCTATGCTCCATCGGCCATTTGCATCGTGATCCATGCCATGCGCACTCAACGTACATGCTCATACATCAGCGCAAGATCCACCTGTGTCGTGAACACAAACCCTAAACCCTTCACACGCGCACGCTCACCTCCGGAGCACAGGTACACCAGCGAGCTGTACACCTGCGTCTTGAACACAAAGCCTTGGTCCAGCGCGCTGTCGAATGCCTTCAGGGCAGCGGCCGGGTTCCTTGCCTTGACCGCGTTTTGGATGTCAAGCTGCACCGCCTCGAACGGCGTGGGTACCCTCCTGGCTTTGCGGCCCTGGGTTTGCTGCCCGTCTGCAATAACAGGACCAAACGGAGCAGTGGATGAGTCCTCAGCGATGATCAAAACCCTCCAGAGGGGTTTGAGATGGTGAAGGTGTCAGCATACCTGTCTTTGCTTTCTTCTGGGGGGGTGCGTCTGTGTGTTGCTGCTCCATGTGAGCCTCCGCTGCCACAGGCTGCCGGGCACTGGAGGTTTCGACTACTCGAGGTTCCAGCCGCTGCAGGCTCTTGTTTGGTGGGAAAGCTGCTTTAGGCACTGTGACGGGTCTCAATCTGCGTTGGGGGGCAGGGACAGCCTGTGACATAGAGGTCTAGGCACCTTCTCGAAGCCTCGTGGGCAGAATGCGCTGACAGTGAAAGCACAAACAACGCGACCATGAGTGTTTCCCACCATGGTACCTCGATGTGGCTTCGTATCTGGCTGCATGCTAGACTCTTTGGCAGCCGCCCCAAAAGCAGTCATATGCATGCATGACCAGGCAATCCGGTGGCGAGTGCTAGGGCACGGCAACGAAACGGTACCTTAAAAACTTGAAGTCTTGCAGCCGCGGATAGCCCAGTGTGCAAGTTCCAAGCGCTTGGAAACTTTGGCAAAGGCACCTTGCTGCCATTTGCATTCGACGCATGCATGTCCAGGACCAGGTTCACATAACAGTTGCAGGTCTGCAACGTGACTAGTTGCTGCCTCACTTGGCACTGAGGTCAGTGGAAACGTTTCGGCAATGCATATGGAGCTTGAAACCGGTCAACAGGCTTCTGGGCGAGGTTAGCGTTCTAAAAAGCCAAAGTGGTGTGCACTCCGCATGAGCTATCGTGTCACGTCACTTAGCTGTCGTGCTTGTGCAGAACTTGAGCACAGTTTCTAGTAGCTATAAACCCGTATCGGAGCTGCAATCCGTGAAGTAAGAAGGTGCCGCACCAGGCCATCAACCTGGGCGAAAGTTGGGGACTACGTAAAATACTAGGGTTTTGCTATTACTGACACCCCACTGGCGATCCTACTCTGCAACTTGCAAGCTGTTGACAACCGCTCGCTCAAACCTCGACGAACCCCAATTTAGCCTTAGGTCACACCACTTTACTGCTACCAATGCCACTGTAAGGGCAAGCTTGCCTATCTGCCTGTCTGTGGTGCAAGGACCTCCTGGAAACGTTTTATTGGACATGCAACTGTGTGGGCCACGCAAGCGAATAAGCAGTTGCAAGAAAGCAGCAGCGAGCGGAGCACAAACGCCTGATCGTTCATGAGCAATAAGGCCTAAGGTGTGGCTGACATACCATAAGGACCATGTCTGTCCAGTGGGCATATCAGCACGTAAAATGCGCAAGGTTGTTGAGTTGCTAGGTCAAGTTTTGTCCTCTTTGGTGCTATTGTGAGCCTTGTTGCACTTTTTACACATTGGGTTGTGGTGGTATGAAGTTCAGCTGAAGGACCTACCCGTAAACAATTTCCAAACAATTTCTAACTGGTCCCAGATCCCGGCATGTGTGTTATCTGATCTGTTGATATTGCCCTTGCCTAGTCAAGCGTCTGGCATAGATCTCTGCGATTCAACACTAACTTATTGTTACACTAGTATACCTGTAGACTTGCCAACACAGTGTCATTCCAGTCCACAATAGTGTCTTGTGTGCCATCCAGGAAGTTCCACCCCTTGGAAAGTGGTGCCCTCCGGCCGTGCCTCGTTGCCAGCACTTAACCAAAACAAGCTCAAATGCAGCAAGTTGACAGGCATAGAGCTATGAGAAGTGACACCGCCTCAGACCTGCCCAAGTTCCCCAAGGCAGGGAAAGGAGCACACGGTCATGCAGACATTAATGCTCTGTCTGGGAGCATGGCCCAGACAGCACTAGCCACAGAGAACGGCAGTGCCTCCAAGATAAAGCTGATCATAGATACAGACCCTGGAGTAGGTCAGTGGCAGCTGGCACACCGTCAGCACCATTGCCTCAATGCTTCGGATATGTGGCCACCATTGCCCACATGGCCACATCTCGCAAACTCTGATCTGATAACCCTTGTGTTGGTACAGACGATGCCATGGCCATCCTGGCTGCCTTCAACAGCTCAAAGGTCGAGGTTGTGGGCATGACTACTATTTATGGGAATGTGCGCACGGGCATGGCCACTCAGAACGCGATCTACCTCCGGGAAGTGGCTGGTCAATGCCAGGTGTGTCCACACGCATCCCACTCTCCCAATAAAGCAGCTTGCTGGAGAGACTTGTACGCATACAAGTGTGCAATATTGCCATCATTCTGCTGAAACTCCAGAAAGGCAACCTCTTGCACTACCTCAGTAATGAATGGGGCAACCCGTTGAAGGGCAGGGTCCTGAGCCCTAGTTGTGTGTGGCAGGTGCCTGTGTGCGAGGGGAGCCATCGAGCGCTGATAGGCACAGCCAAGGAGCGGGTTGCAGACTTTGTGCACGGGGACGACGGCTTTGGCAACACAAAGCAGCCAGCCCCAACGGTGCGTCATCTCGTCAGGCGCCATGGGAAATCATCCAGGCTTTGCTGTGCCCACAACTTGCATGCATACAACTGCCCGTGCACACATTGCAATCTCTGAAGTGGGCTGTGTGAATACAAATTTTATTAAATGATGTTTTATTTATATTAATTCAATTCTTGCCCATCAACCCATTATTACCCACCATGCGCGCTTGTCTTCCACAACCTGTTGCATGCACGCGAGCATGGCATGCCCTACAGAGGGCCCAGTGCCCTGCTTGCATCCCTCACTTGTGCCTGTGCATGACCTGCAGGGCACTGCTGATGGCCGCAGTGGGGCGCAGTTCATTGTGGAGATGGCGCGGCAGTACCCGGGGCAGGTTACAGTGCTAGCACTGGGCCCTCTGACAAACCTGGCACTGGCTTTTCACCTGGATCCCTGCCTAGGCGACAATCTGGTGAGTGGTGGCTCATTCATGGCGGATGTACCTTCTGGGCCCTTGTCGTGCTATGATGATGTTGTTTAGGACTCGAGGGGTCAAGGGAGGGAGTGGGTGAAGAACTGGTAAGAAAGCAATGTGTGGCAGATATGCGGTGGTCACAGGGGGAAGATGACAATTTTGCTGTCCACAGTTGTGCAACCAGCATTGTCAATCTGGGGCTATGCCATTGCTTAGTTCATGGATGGCCAGCCGGTGTCAATGACATTACCGCCATGCGCAGGGCGAGATTGTTGTCCTTGGCGGAGCATTTTTCGTGAACGGCAATGTCAACCCGGCAGCTGAGGCCAACTTCTTTGGTGACCCCTATGCAGCGGACTTTGTGCTGGGCCTGACACATAAGGTGGGCATCATGCAGAGCTGTGCACCCTGTGGCTGGATGATGCCACATGTGGAGGGCACAGGAGGAAGTGTAAATGCCATAAAGCTCACCTTTTTCATGAGATGCACCCGCGCACCTCATTCAATATGTTGCTACACCTGTAGAGTCATCCATTGTACTGAGTGTGTTGCATTGCATGGTGCTGTGTGTGTGGTAAAGTAGCGGCATGGCCCCCAATAACCGATGCATTACATGAGGCCTTTGTAGTAGTCAAATCATCTGCTGGGACATTGGGGGGCTGGCGCATTCGCTCATGGTACCCACACATTTGCCCCGCCGTCACGCCACCATCCATGGTGCAATATCCCACCGCTGTCGCCCCTCCCCCACAGATTCGCGTGGTTGGCCTGGATGTAACCCACAAGGTGGTCATCACGGGGCAGCAGCTGGCAGAGATGGAGGGGCAGGGCAAGTACGGCAGCTTCCTGTCCCGCATCACGCAGTTCTACCTCAAGTACCACAGGGACTCGTATGACATGGACAGCGTGTTTGTGCACGACCCGACTGCGCTGGCGGCGGTGCTGGAGCCGCAACTGTTCACGTGGAAGGCTGGCGAGGTGGGTGTGTAGTGTCAGGGTTTTAGGGTTGATGTTGGCTGGGCCGGTACTGCACTCGAGTGGATAGTAATGAAGGTTCAATAGGTTTCTGCATTGCCGTGCATTTTTTAATAAACATGATCAGGGGTGTCAGTATCATAATTCAGGATGAAGAGTCATGGTTCATAGTATCAACACCTCTGATGTATTCAAATGCTACATTCCCAGCTCACCTCCTTTCCCTGTGTCTCCCCCAGGTGCGGGTGGTGCCGGACGGTGTGTCTCAAGGCCACTGCGTGATGGACGCACAGGAGAAGAACTGGCATGGCACAACGGTGTGGATGGGGCGGCCCAAGGTCAAGGTCGCAGTGGGGGTGGATGGGGAGGCAGTGGCGAGATTGGTGCTGGACCTTATGCGGCGCTAAGGGTTGTGGTAGGGCAGAGGAAACAGGGGTATCTCGTATATAGAAATCAGGCAAAGAATACTGCAGCAGAAAAGGGGTAGGTGGTGCCTCAGGGGGGTGGCACAACCATGTACCATATGGCGCCCCTCTTTTGGGAACCTTGCAGCAATTTGGTTGAGGCCTCCATGTGCAACAGCCATGGTACTGCTGGCAGTTGTGGATTACTGATGGGCTCGACATTTTTCTGGCTGTGAGGATTTTGTGCAGTCATTGGAATGTAGAAGCCAACCTAGGGCTGCATTGCTTAGAGGCTATGGCATTTGTTGCTTTGCGTTGCAGTATTCTATGGAGTGACATCTAGTTCATCCCAAAACTAGATGCGCATATGTTGACTGCGCATCCAGTCCTATGTACCACTAGCATGCTTGGGATCAGAACTATTGGTGACGTACGTATACCACATAATTATAGACTGGTGACCTCAATTTTGGAGAATATTCTCTGTTTTTTGTATCTTCGCAATACAGGTAACAGGCTAATTACAGGAGGGATTGAGTGTATTGAAGTCTGCCTGTCAGATGCCAGCAGTAGCATGGCATTGAAAGATTCTTTTCGAAAAGAATTAATGCACTGTGCATAAATGCCGTGCCACATCAGCAATTGCCCAATGAGCATTGTACAAACCAGCACTGTAACGATTAGCCAGGTATTTACACAGTTGAAAACTGAATGTCCGAGGGCTAGCGGGTCTTAATCTCCGCCTCCGTACGCGTACGGCCCGCTTTCATTTAAAATTGAATTACTTCTTTTTACTTGCTGGCAACGTGGATGATGGTTTACGCACAATGTGTCATGCAATGCACATTGTGTCCATATGGCTGCTGCCACTGTCACGGTGAGCTGAGCTGATGGTAGCTCTATAGACTGTTTGAGACTGTTTGTTACAGTAGAGCAATTGATTGGTCCAGGATGGTAATTTGTGAAAAACAACGATGTGAGTGCTGCAACTTTGATTATCAGACCAGCTTGCGATTACGATACATCAAGACCAATGCACACCAGAAATATGGAAGGAAGAAACCGTTTGGTAAAACGCCCCCGCACTGCGCACACAGCCCCATCACACTCGAGTGGCTGCAGCATTGTTGAAAATTACAGACAGGCTGGGCAGCAACCACTGGGTCAACAGGCTGACAGGTTAACTACTAGATTATCAACTCAGTGACCAAACCCGACCAGCCTAACTAAGTTTAATGATTGTAAACGGCGGTTTCAAAGCACTGCCAGTTAGGAAATCCCGAAAGAATCTCCCCAAAATTGTCATGCGTTAGCCGGTAAAATGTGAAGTCATGTACGGGCACCATGCATGAAGCCAACAGCCAAGATGCAAGTAGCTTTGATATTGAAACACGAAAATGAAAAAAAAACATAATATCACTGCATGATGCCAGCCGCCGGACTTTAAAGCTAATTGTCGAGTGTGCAAGCGTGGCTATGGCTACATGATTGGCTAAACTGCACACCGTGGTATGGCATATGTCGCCAATTACCCTGCACACTGCGCATACATTACCATTACCATCTATCTCTCCCGTTACCTTTGGTAAGTTGTTTAGAAGACTAGACCTATGCTAGTATTTGACTGCAGGCCCTGGGTACAGACTTCTGCAAAACTGGGCGCAACCTATAAACCATACAGGTACTAGAAAGGTGTTGAATGCATATGCAACCTCAATGCAGAAAATGCAGCACTTCAACACCTCAAGCAGTGGAGTTGCACATGCCTATTATGGCCATGCTGAGCTGCCACAGACATATTTGCAGTCCATAGATGTTTCTCTGCCTATACATGCAACCCCAGGGCGCCGACTGCATGCATGGGATACCCAATGTAGTCGCCCTTTAATATGCCCATATTAAACATCAATACTCCATACTTACGCATTATGCCGCGACCCTAGCATCCCCTGAGTGCATGGGTTGATTGAATGAAGACTGCCAGTGGGTTCTGGGTTGCGCTGCCTTGCCTGCCTGCGCCCTCACATCACCACGCAGCAGTTGCATTTGGGCTGCGCCTTGTCCCCCCCTGCCACCTGGGCCTTCATGGACACCTGGCCATCAAAGACCCCTGTCTCCTGCAGTGCCTTGAGCTGGCTCAGCACTTGGGGCATGTCGGGGCGGTCTTCGGGTGCAGGTGCCCAGCATGAGGTGATGATGTCTTTGAGCTCTTGGGGGAGCTTGGCAGAGAGGGGGCGGCGGGTGCCATTTGCCACCTGGTGCAAGGGGAGGATTTTGATCAGTTGGCATTGCAATACAAAGAGATGACATCCACAATGATGGTCAACGATGGTTAACGGCAGTGGTTTTATAAGACCATCTAGGCTAGACTTTGGCTGTACTCAGCAAGCCTTGTCTGGAGGAAGTTTAACTACTGGTAGTGAGAATGTGCTGCTTCTTGTACAAAATGTTTTACAAACACACAGCCAATGCTTACCTTTTCCGCCCACCACACAGCATCACCGACATTTGCAGAGTACTGCGCACTCAGCGCTGTGGACAGAACCTCTCTCTGGAACAGCTCATACATTACAATGGAGAAGGAAAACACATCCGCCTGCAAGGTACCCAAGCCTTAACGATGTGCAGTCTGGGTATCCATGAAGCATGGATTTACAATCGTGAAAGGCAATGTAGAAGGCAATGCATGCACTGCAAAGATTGTAGATAATTTAATCAAAGAGGAGCACATATGGACGCAGCCTCAATGGTGGTAGACTCAAAGAGTACATCAAGGTCCAAACAGATATGAACAGCTGCGTACCTTTTCATTGTATGGCTGCTTCATGAAGACTTCTGGGGCCATGTATACATACGACCTGCGAAATCCAGTGAACTACATTAATTCGTTGTGTTATATACTCGGCAGCAGCAAAGATTGTGTCTGAGAGCTCGCAGAAGGTTCCACGGAATATCTAACGCTCGCAAGCAGTGCTTACCCAGTGACCCCTGTCAGGTGCCATTTGTCTGCTTTAGACTTCACTGTCGGATCAAACCTGCATGCCAATGTATCAAACTGTCAGCATGGATTGGGCTTTTTAACAGCTAATGTATTTACACCAACATTGACCAAGTGCCTTACCCATGCTCCCTCTCCTCAACTGCATATGTCTTGCCCAGGAAACCAGCCTGCAGAGCTACAAACAACCCAAAATCTGCCAGCTTCACAGTCAACTTATCCCCATCAGCTGCACACATGGAGACCAGTAAACGGTGAGTGTTAACTGTGTTTGCAGATTAATACATATTTTTTGCCGTCAACGGTAATGGTACAGTGGCCTGATCCGGCCATGTACTGCTCAACTCAGCCGTTTTACATCAAGCACTCGTGTCCATGGCCAAAATGATAATTAGGATATCGATAGGGATCCCTACCTTTAAGCAGGATGTTCTCCAGCTTGATGTCCCTGTGGATCACTTTGGGCTTGGAGGAATGGAGGTACGCCAGCCCTTCCGCTGCCTGTATGCTCCAGTCCAAGGCATCTTTGTGGGAGTACAGCGGCTTGAAAGGGTTCGTCATAGTTTTTGCAACTACCGCCTTAAGTGTGCCACTGTTCATGTACTCTTGCACAAGGTAGCAGTGCACTGTGTCTGTGCCAGATCCGACTGATGCTTCCACCTGGCCCATGCCAATGAACGCGACGATGTTCCTGCAGGGGTCAACCATTTGGTTGTCAGCTGTCTTGAGTTTTGAATATGAAATGAGATGCTGACCACATCCCACCTGGGTTCAAGTGGTTTTATTATTATTTATTATGTATAGTTTAGTTTTTCTCCTGACCTGTGTGAACATAACAGTGGGAACCATCCCCTCCCAGTCATCTACTTGCTTACCTGTGTTTCAGCTTCCTGAGCAATTTGCATTCGTTCACAAAGCCCTGCAGCTCCTCAGCATTCTCCACCAGGTGTGGTTTCAGTCGCTTGACCACCACAGGCTTTGTGGTGTCTCCACACTTGAGGTTGCACAGCTCAGCGGTGGCAAATGCCCCTTCGCCCAACACCTTCACTGTCTCGAACCTGCACCATGATCATGAGGGGTGCTCACAAGGGGCTAGGGCAAACTTGGCGGCGGCTCATGAAGGACAGAAGTGCATCGCATCTGGCAGCTGTGGGGGTGGATGCATCCCACATGGGGTAATTATGAGTGAATGCAACCCACACGGAGCTGGAGAATGCATCCTCAGCATCGTGATCAGTTGCACTCATTGCGCAAGCGGATGTGTGTAGGGCTAAGTCATGACTCTGGGCGTTGGCGCCTTGCTGCCAGTTACACTGCGGCCATACCTGCTGGGCTCAATAAAGTCCTCTCCATACATATCTCTCAGAGTTGTAAACTTGCTGGAGAGCCTGACAGACAGGATCACGTTTTTGCCCAGCGACCCCCATCTGCCCTTGGCACTCTGTGGACCCTTCTGTGGGGTTCCAGATGCACCCTTGGCAGAGTCGCAGGACTCCATGCGCCACATGCCTTCTGCGGCTTGGGTCTTCACCTGCAACGAGGTTGAGGGCGTGGTGAGGCGCAGCCAAGTGGGTGGCTGGTGCACCCTTCTATTGGGCTGGCCATGGGTTGTGTGCAGGCTGGCTTGGAGTAATTGGTGCTTCATCGTATATCACCCTAGTGCATTGAGGGCAAAATAGTTGAACCCGAAAGCTGCTCTTGTAGGGGTTAGCAAAGGCCTGCAGGTTGTCCGTAAATAGTGAAGGATGTCAACGTACTGGTGGTGGCATTGCCTGCTCCTCCATCTTGCTATGCTGTGCGCACTATCGGATAGAGCGCTATGCTGTGTACCGGGCTGTTAACTCGCAAGGAGCTCTCTCAATAGCGCAGACCTGGACTTCCTGGTGTTCTCTGCAACGTGAGGAGGCACAGAGGGTGAATAAGGCCACATTTGAACGGGTTTCATGGATGTGATGGTCCTAGGAGTGCAGCTAGCAGTGCCCTATCAGAGCCTGCTGGAGACGTGCATAGCATGAGGCATGCGACCGCTGTGGCAGCCCGGATGTGTAATTCCGCTCGCAAAGTGAGTGCCCAACCGTCACTACTCAAATTATGTAGCCCGCACACTTCCCGAGAGCTCCCCACTCGAGTGGCCCAGCCCAAACGTACCGAAGAAGGGTATGCAGGTGAGACCACGTTGGCAGCTGTATGAGGGCTTGTATGACAGGACCCAGCAAGCTTGCTAGCAAAGATACGCGAGATACTTATAGGTACGCGAGAAGGGTGCTAAACCATTCAACTTTCCGTCGGCGGCATCGAGATCTCGCTGCCGAAGCGTGGCTAACACAGCAACACCAAACGGGGAGGTTGCCCTTGCTGGTTGTGAACTCCTAATACGCTGGGTTGCAGCCCTTGCAAGCAGCAAGCATTGTACCAGGGTCACAGGTGTCAAGAATCACGTGGGCAACGACATGCACACTTCTGGTTGCATTGACGGATTTTTGGGCACAGTAGACAGCCCCCGGTATCGGTCAACTACCTTCGCGATAAAACGAACCGCTAGTATAACAGTCTCACCTCGTACATATCCGAGAAGGCAGGGGAATTGTGTCGCCAGCTCACCTAGTATCAGGTGAGACACAAAACGTGACCAGTTCTATACATTGACAGCGGCCCAGTGCGAGATTCCGCGAGCACAAGCCACAATACGAAACCCGCAACTTGCAAGGATGAATACCCAGTGGGCGCTTGTAGGTAAAGTGCCAACACCAAACGCAGCGATCCACTTATCAATTCTCAATTAATGTGTTGGCGCGAGCAGCTCCCAGCTGGCCACTTTGGCCAGGTGGAAGGTTCCACACTAACCTCCCGAGCAAAAGCGCGCCAAGCCCCGTGGGGGCGCAGCCAGCTGACCCTGACTTTTAAACACCGTCCCAATCGACCTAGCGCAAGGTTGGGCAGTACTACCGTACTGCAGTAGTGCACTGGTATGGGTTGGCTGTTTGATGGCGCTGATAGCACTGCTTAGACCGGTGGTTTGGAACCCGTAACGCCCAAAGCTGGGTGCAGACAACCACCATCGGGTGCAGAGTGCAACCCAGTCTTTGACAAAGCTTTCTGACAGCGTCAGGGGCAGCTTTTAAAATAAATAAACATTTACAATATACTTGCACAAAATATTTCGCCCACTTGGTGTTCACCCTGGATGGGCAGCAGATTCGCACAGTATATTGCTGTGGTGAGCCACCACTGCCAGGCACCCTGTGGGTGGCCTACCAAAGGTATAAGCACAGCAAACGCACAGCGTCGGCAGCTCTACCAAAATTCTCAGATCGGATTCAGCAACGTGGTACGCCTGACACAACCGTGCAAGGAGTAAAATAGTGAGAGGGGATCGCTCATGGAAAAAGGGATACAGCCGTTTTGCAGGCTACAGTTTCTGCAGCACGGCACGCGTACAGTGCAGAGAGAAACAGGGATCAACAAAAAAAGGCCCAGTGTGCATGCGTATAGGGGCGGTAGAAACTGATTGGGGTGCTCAGCATCCCCGCTCCAACGCCCTGGTGTATACTAAACCCCACACAGGCACCCTACAGGAACGTGGCTCCTACACAACCAAACTAAATCAACAACTTGCAGTGGAAAAAATTCACAACCCAGCCTCACATAACCACGCAGCAGCACCCACCGCCCCCTTCCCCATCCACCATCGCCTTGGCCGGCGCCCCCTTCTCGTGTTTGAGCGCGCCTGCTGCCTGTACCCCCTTGAGCTTTGTCACCACAGCAGTCATGTTGGGTCGGTCCTCGGGCAGGGTGGCCCAGCAGTCCTTAATGACCTGCTGCACAGCCTCGGGAAGCTGGTCAGAGACTGCTCGCCGGTAGCCGGTGGTCACCTGGCACCACAGGGTAGGGTTTAGGGTTGGGAACCAGATCAGGGTTTTAGGGTTGGGAACGACAGTTTTAGGGTTTAGGGTTTAGGGTTGAGAACTAGCGTGAAGGAGCCTTACTGCATGCACCAAAGAGATGGTACAAGGGTTCCCAATTGGGAGCTGGACCCCAGCTTGTGGACACCCAGCATCATATTTACAGTGAAAGGCTTGTGACGTGGAATAGTATGATGCTTGCCAGAGACAGAGCTGAGTGGCGCAGAGTGTGCAAGGGCGAGTGCGGTCGGTGGCATGGTGTGTGTGTGTGCGGGCTGCGCATTGACGACAGCCACGGCAAGCGTGATGATAATTGCAGTAGATGGTTTTTTGTATCATCCCCTGGACCAGCATGATCCATTCAAGAGTGCATGCCACACCAGGAGCAGGCCCCTCCCTCACGCACGTGCAATGCAATGCAGCCAGCATGTGCCACATAGGGCCCACTCCCTGAGGCCAAGTGGGTCCCCTGCATTTTGCGCCCCCGCACCTTCTGCGCCCATTGCTGGGGTGCCGTCACTACGGACTCCTGGGAAACTGCCCTGGACAGGATTTCCCGGTGGAACAGCTCGTATGCTATCACGCCAAAGGAAAACACGTCCGCCTGCAGGCCATGTATTTGTTAATTTTCACAAATACAAACGGAAAGTAATTTTAAGAATAAAGACAAACGAAAAGTTAAATTGAATCCTTTTCGTTTGTCTTTATTCTTCCTGTGTTACTGTTGTGCATGGGCTCCATGAAGAGGTGTCCATGTCCACTTGTAAGGCTTTGTGGCTATAAATTTGCAATGGCACGTGTGGATCACTATGATGGATGAGTCGACTCCCCGCCATGCAAATGCAGATGGCCTAGCATGTTGGATGGCCATGTCACTTGCACCACTGGTTTGTATGTGCAGGCAGGATGGGATGAGTGACATACCTTCTCGTTGTATGGCTCCCCCAGATACACCTCCGGAGCCATGTACATATATGACCTGCATAGCATGAGTAGGTATATAATTTGCATACCAGTGGCAGTGGACTGCAGGCAGGCAGCGCAGGTATTTGCTCCTGGGGTGGGGGTTGCAAGCATGCGCCTGCGTGATGTGCAACTGCAGCGCCCACATCTGACGCTGACAGTAAAAACAATCCAGACGTGGCACAGCGAAATGCAGCAAAACTAGGGTAAATATGTACAATAATGCACTACAATTTTCCAATCGTATAATTCCAGCAGGTGTTATGGTAGAATTGGCCGCAGCAAGGTTTGACGTGTGCAGCCAGGCATGGCATCGTACCCTGTGGCTCCTGTCATGGTCCACTTGTCTTCATCAGTGCCGATCTTCTTACTTACAGGAGTATCACTGTGAGAGGAAAGGAAAACGAAATAAGGGCAGGAATGTGTGTACCCCTGTGCAGGCAAGTCCCCCTGATGCAGGAGCACCACTTGCGCGCCAGGAGGGCATGGCAGTAGTGTCAACCATTGCTGCATAAGACAGGTTGCATGGCATTGCTTCACGCCCCAGCTGATGCTAATATACAGGAATCATTGTAGATTCCAACCATTGGATCCAGTGTATCTTCTGTTGGCAGAGGGTGAGGCACAGCAGCAGGGGAAGCCACTGCTGTCGAGGGACGCAGCTTAGGGTTTAGGGTGCAGGGTTTAGCACAGGCTGTCAAGGTGACACAGCCTGGTCCGTACTTGGTGTTGGATCTCTGTGCCGCGGCCCTTCCTACCGCAGCAAACAAGCCAAAGTCTCCAATCTCCGCAATCAACTCGGTCCCCACTGCGCAATAGAACAGGCGCACATGCTCAAGACCGCCAAAGTATGCATGACTGATGTAAAATAATGGTCCCTCCCCGCTGTCCTGTACACGACCCACAGGCAGATAACCTTATACCCCAAAATCCAGGGAAGGGCAGCTCGTGAACCCCTGGCAGTGAAATTCGTGCAGATGCACCGCAAAATTCACCACAGCACGCAACAAACTTTAAAACGCCATGGCACGCGTTGACACCACAGCCCCATCCCCGGGACAGCCACCCACCCTTGTTGAAGAACACGTTTTCCAGCTTCATGTCCCTGTGCACGATCTTGGGCTTCGAGGTGTGCAGGTAGGCCAGCCCATCAGCCAGTTGCAGGCACCATGACAGCGCATCATTAAGCGCGTACAGCTTCTTGAATGGGTTGAGCATCTGCTTGGACAGCAGGTCCTTCATGGTTCCCCCGTTGAGGTACTCCAGCACCAGGAAGCAGTTGTCGTGGTCCCCGCCCTGGCCCCCGTTCTGGCCCATGCCCATGAACTTGACGATGTTCCTGCGTTGAATTCAATTGTCAACAAAAGACGTGGGGCTCGCTGGAACCCTAAAGCCTAACTACGACGTGGGGCATGCTGGACCTAAAACCCTAAACCCACCATGTGGTGTGTGCACTGGTGGTTTGCGCGTTGACCCAAGAAGCCCTAGATTTTGAATAGGCCAGGAGGTGTGCACACCCAACCCTATAACCGTAACAGCAAGGTGATGAGCAAGCTGAACCCTTACAAAACCTTAAGTAACAAGGTGCTGCGTGTACCGCCGACAGCTGGCACACAGCCCCGAGTGTTGATGCTACCATTCTCTCCTGTTCACCATGTTCTGGCAAGCAGCAGTTGGCCCCACCCTTGAACCCACACGCCTCGCCAAGCCTGAGGGCAAGAGTGAAATGTTGTGGTGCACACTGCAAAGGATGCGCTTCTGTTTGTACATACTTGTGGTTTAGCTCGTGCAGTATCTTGCACTCCCCCAGATACGCCTTGAGCTCCAACCCTACGCCCTTACCCTGGACCCTAGGCACCTGCCCGCACCTGTGCTTGAGCTTGCGCAGGATCTTGCACTCCTGCACAAACGCCTTGAGCTCCATCTCATCGTCCAGCAGGTGCGGCTTGAGGCGCTTCACAACCACCTTGGCGGTGCCCCCCTGCTTGAGGGTGAGGGTGGAGAGCTCCGCCACGGCAAAGGCGCCTTCGCCCAGGATGGAGATCTTCTGGAGGCTGCGTGGGCACAATGGGACCCTTCAGTACCACACTACTGGTACCCGCTATGCAAGGGCTTGTATGGTGGACCTGCGGTGTGTAACGCTTGGCAAGGACAGGTGCACTTCACTAGGTGCAGTGTGTTATGCAAGGGGAGGGTACAGGGTCGAACCTTGAGTTGTCTAGCAGGTCTTCTCCATACATGTCCCTTAGGGTGGCGAAGGAGCGAGACAGCTGCACGGACTGAAGCACCGACTTGCCAGCCGCCCTGAACCTCGCGTTAGCCCCGGTCTTTGTGGGGCTTCCTGGGAGTGGCAGGGAAACAGCCCCTCCTTGGAGAGGCAGGGAAACAGCCCCATCGGTGGGTGCACCGTCTGCCATCGGTGCCACTGCCGGAGTGTGCGCTGGACGCCACTATCGATAGGTGCAGCTCCCTGGCCTATGCAGCGAACGGGGTGCTAGTCAGTCGCCACCCACAGTCTTCAAGACGCCATTGGTCAGGGTGGCACCCTGGCTCGATCAGCATCCCTGCCGCCCCCAAGAGGTGGGTCCCTAGGGCCGTGCGGTGGTTCACAAGGCAAAGTGACGCGAACCCAAGTGCGCCGCCGTTTCAAGCAAGGAGTTGACACAGGGCTGGTTCGCGACATCACTCAACCTTGAACCGCCCTAATATGTGCCATCTGCGCTTTTTTGTGCTGGTCACATGCGATCCCACGGGGTGGGTTCCCGTGGTACTTTAAACACGTGCGAGCCCCAACCTTACCGGCGTGCAGTCCTGATTCCCGAGCACGTCACCGAATTGCCTTCGTGCTGTGGATACAAAGGAGGCCAGGGTACACCAGTGTTTGAGCGCAGTAGCTAGGAGGTGATAGGAAGCCGTAGTACCCCAAGCTTCAAACCAAAGTTGGTATAAGCACGCGCCACTAGGTCCCTCAGACCTCGCTAGTCGCCCCTAACCTCGCGAACAAGCTTCTTCCACGGGTACTAAAGAAAAGAAAGAGGGTTGAATGTACCAGAAGGTTATCTACAACTGGCAGTACGCCTCCCTCACATGCCTGCCCACGTTTTGAAATAGCTGACAGGACGGTCTCAGGCACTCCAAACACAGCTCCTGGGTAGATATGTCCCGAGTGCCGTGCTACGTATAAGCTTCGTTGTAGTCGCGTCTGACATTTTGACTGCCTACATGCATTGTGCTCTAACACATGCATGCATGCACATACAAACCCAACGAGCCCAGAACTAGCTAACGGGTCCTCTACATCGCCTTGCCCTACCTATACTCGTTTGAACTAACGAGGCAGCAAGTTATGCCGGGAAACGCTTGATATTAGCATTTCAAGGAATATCCTCACTGGCTGTCCACTTGGGTGTGAACCACTGCAGTGGGCCTCCTTAGGAGGCTCCTACCTCGACTGTGCAGTCCCTTCAAACAACCTAACCAAGGGTATCTGCGTCAGAGGTCCTGACGGTCAAACTGCTGTGAATGGCGCCAGCACTACTCCGCCGCCCCAACCCACCCACTGCAGCCCACAGCGACAGGCACCCAAACCCTGCTCTTGGGGGCGCCAGGACCCTTCCTAGGGTTTCCCACCACCCCCGCTTGAGGGGCTGTGTGCACCGGAGGCGGGCGATGGCTCAACAGGCAGCACCCACTGATATCTTTGTGCTGGATTTCGATGGGGTGGTGGTTGACTCTGTACATGAGGTGGGTGGTGGTGGTGGGATGGTGGTGATGGTGGTAGTGGAGGTGGTGGTGTGTTGTGTTGGAGGTGGTGGTGGTGGTCGGCAATTGTACTTTGGGCAGGCGCCCCCAAGACCTCCTGTCGGTCTGGTGTCACCCACTTGTGTGCCGCACCCTGACCCTGCCAGCTTGCTTACCCGTTGCGTTGCAATGGAGTCCGCCCCCCTGGCTGGCACTGATTCTGGTTTCATGCATTCCAACGTACAGCACCATGCACCATTGCCATCCTCACCCACCACCCACATCAAGCGCTCACTGGCGGTGGGTCCCCACAGGTGACCAAGGCAGGCTACACAGCTGCTGCCGCCTATTGGCCGGGGGAGTTTGACAATCTGAGTAGCGGGGAGGAACAGCGGATATTGACCATGCTGGCGCAGGCCCGACCCCGCCTAGTGCGTGGGTATGAGATGATGGTCATGGTGCGAGATCATGCAAACAAAATCCAAATGCAATAGAATATGTTATGATTTTAAGTGTCATAAAAAAATGCAAAGAATTTTGCAGGCCATCTGTTGTGCATGCAGGACCTAAATAACTCGTCAACGCTGCTAGGTGTAGAGCATGCACAGCCATGTACGATGCTGGCGTGTAACTATCACCCGTTCAGTACAGGTCACAAATCACCGATTCAGAGCATGCCTCAGGTTAACTTATGTCAGATGCAACCTTGGTCCCATAGCATTCTCTTTCTGTAGTCGCTGCTCGCCAAGGCACCTGTATGCTTTGTTCACCTGTCGCATGCACACATGGCCGCAGGCCAAAATGATCAAGGACGATGCTGGCGCCATCGACGCCATCGCCCAATCGTGGCCCGGCACACTGCTCCCCACAACCTTGGCAGCCTGGGACACACAGCAGTCTGACTTGGAGAGGCACTTTGAAAAGCACAGGGCCAGCTTCATGGCAGGGTCCAGTGACCAGTGGCTGGCGCTCAACCCCCTCTACCCAGGCGCCTATGACGCGCTCAGGACCTGCCCGTTTCCTTTCTACATCGCAACCTCCAAGGCGGCTCCCCGGGTTGCGAAGCTGATGGCAGACAGCCTGGGGTTGGACATCCCCGAGGACTCCCCCAGGCTGTATGCTTCATTGCAACCCCCTGAAGAGCGCAAAATCGCAGCACTCAAGTACGCCCAGTTTGTGCTGTTAGGGTTTAGGGTATTGACCGCCTAAATTCAAAACATTGTGGTGGTGTAGCTGATGTATAAATCATGAAGATAATCTGCAAACAATCCTGACGTTCCTTGTGTGTTGATGGCATTCTGCACTGGACAGTTTCGGTTCCTTTCAATTTCCTTTCCGCGGTATAGATCATGGAGATAATCTGCAAACATTAATGTCCCTTGTGTGATGGCAATCTGCGATTGACGGTTTCTGTCCTTTTCGATGGCGGGTGCAGGGACATTGGCAGCAAGCCTCTGGCCACGGGCAGCGGAGCCACCCTGCACTTTGTGGATGACCGCCTGGACACCCTCAAGGCCATCAGGGAGGACGCTGAGCTGGACCAATGGAAGCTGTACATGGCGGACTGGTGCGGGGCCATGGGCGGGCTGTCACTTGGTTGCATGCGTCCCAGCACTGAAGACATTAGGGCATTCTGCCGGCATTAGTATCCCTGGCACCTGGGTTTATAGTACCGTACTTGGTGCCTGTCTAGATACTGTCAAGGCCATCAGGGAGGAAGCTGAGCAGCAAGCTGTGCATGGCGGACTGGTGTGTGGCATTGGCTTTTCTCTCACATTTTGCCCCTTCCACTGTACGTAGTACTACGGTGCAAGTTGTGTCATAGGCTCTTCTCTCGTGTCCCCCCCTTTCCCATCCCTACAGTGCACGCCCTGTCACCTATTGCCTGATACACACCCCCATGTGTTCATGGTCCAGGGGATACAACACGCCTGAGGAGCGGGCGGAGGCACAGGGCTCCAAGGGCATTCGGCTGATCAGCTTGGGTCAGTTCTGTGAGCTGATCAAGTGGGGCATCGTGATGGGGGTGAGTTGCAGGCAGGCTGTAGTGGGCAATTGGCTTGGGCAAGTGAGACAGCTGATGATGCATGTTCGGCGTGCCTTGGGCTGTAGCTGCAATCCCCTGCCGTGCATGGGGGGTTGTCCAATGGCCGCTGCATGTGTGCCAGAGCAGGGCAAATGTTGCCGCAGCCATGCCACCAGTATCTTACCATTTTTTGTGTGCAGATGTCATGCAGTGAAAGTCTAGGATTAATGAAATTTTGACGCCCTTTGCAGAGTGCACCTTTGTGGTTTGTTACCTGCTGCATACCACCCATGATAGCTAGCTATTTACAGTACGAGATGGTGCTGCCATGCCATGGGTGTGTGCCTGCCTTATGTGCCCTTGCTGATTGGCCCACCTGGATGTGGTTCCAGGTGGATGATGGATGCGAGCCCACGCAGGAGGAGGTGCTGGGCCAGGTGCACACAAGCAGGGACCAGGCGCAATAGCTTGAAGACCCCATGTCTGGGAACGCCTGCTTGATGCGCTTGAACTCAGCCAGCATTACATCACATGGCCCGTCGCTGGTATTCTGCCAGACTGGGTGGTATTTGAATCCATTTGCGCTGTTCCAGTTTTAATGCTGGATAAATTTCCTGTGAACTCACACATGTCGCTGCGGCATGAGAATGAATTTTTTGTATTGTGAGTTTATTGGACTATTCCATGCACTTCAAGGCCTACTTAGTGTCAAGTGAATTACAGTGAAAATCAATCAGCGCCCGGTGCCATGCAATATGATATAGCATTGCTGCGAGTTACTTGACGAAAATCCTAAAGATTCCAGCCAGGCCCCCGCATGTGGAATCCCACGCTTAGTAAGTAATACCAGTGGTACGCAGTCAAGTCGCAGAGACTCTTTATGACATCTGACTAAAGTTAGAAAGAAAACCGTTTCAAATTGTCAATGGCTTCACGCACGGCTTCATGCCATGCACGGCTTGTCATTCGCAAACTGTCACATTTGGTCCAAATTCTTCATCATCCAACCTGAGGTTTAGACCATCAAATTTCAAAAGTAACGAGTGTGCAAGTATTGCAAGATTCACGACGGTTGCACTGAACAAAATGGATCACTTGGAGACTCATTGTGCCCTCGAAATACTCTGCACCATGCCTGCAAATTGCACTGGGGATGCACTAAATGAAGATAATGGGAAGCTTGACAGTTACTCGTCAAATGGTCAATCGCCATCCCCCTAGGTTCAGTCCCTGCACTATAGTGGCTTGTGGCAAGCAAATGATGAACACCTGCTCCCCAACATTGGCTGCAACTGCCTCGCATTAGATAGTAGCTGACGCAGCTTTGGCTGCGGCCAAAAAGTAGCTGACACCTCCTCAAAGCCGCCGACAACCCCCCAAAGTGGCTGACACAGTTTCACACCAGAAAGGTGGCAGATGCCGCCTATCACCTTGGCTGTGGTTGTGGCCAGGTGGCTGACATCGCTTCAAAGCGGCTGACACTGCCTTCGAGTGGGTGACACCGCCTTGAAATGGCTGGAACCGCCTTGCAAGTGACTGAGACACGCCTCACCCTGCCTCACTGAGGTGACACCTCAGAGTACCTGACCCGCCTCACACCGCCTTGATCTTGGCTGCTGTGGCCAGGTGGTGGCTGTGCCCGTCTGCGTCTGTGCCGGCCCCGCTGTTGCCGTACTGCATCAGCAGCTGCTGGCTAACCTCGTGGATTTGCTGCAGGGAGAGACAGGTGCAATTCAGTTGCAGATCATGTGCACCTCCAGTGCTTGCACTTTGATGCGTGCCCAGGTGCGATGCATCCAACCACGGTGGCCACGCGCCATGCACTCATGTCCTTCACAAGCTGCTGCCAAATGCACCGCCAGCACCATCCTGCACTGCCATCTCTTTCATGTACCCTTATGATCTAAAGCTTGATATAAATCAAAAGTCATTCTTATGGTTTACAAAATCCACCGCCCCCAATCTCCCGCTCCTGTACCCCCCCACACACACACCTCGATTGCCCACTCCAGGTCCTCCTTGGAGTGCGCGGCGGAGATGCACAGCCTGGCGCGCGAGGTGAGCAGGGGCGTGGCAGGGAATCCCACCACCACGGTGGCTACGCCTCGCTCCAGCAGCAGGCGGGAGAAGGCGGGCAGCTTGGCGGGCAGGAAGATCATGAGCGGCTGCAGCGAGGGGGGGTAAACATCACACGGCGGAACAACATGTACTGCACAGCAACGCGGGCAATATGCATGTGTAAATTTGCTGACGCATGCATTCGGACACAAAATTACAGATTTCTTTCTGCTGGCAATGATGACAGCTTATATTAATTAATGAACATGCGTTCCAGCAATACGGCCATATTATTAGGTACTGTTACGTCAGCCCGGAAAAGCATTTTCTCGGCTACCCTTCCCCCCAGCACACCGCCACGCCCCCCCCTCCCAAACCACGCACCAGCACCGGCGACCCCCAGTCCCCCAGCACGTTGTACCCCAGCTGCAGCAGCCTGCCGCGCACGTAGTCCGAGTTGACGCGCAGCTGTTTGATCTTGCTCATGCCCCTGTCGGTGCCATCGTGGCCCTGCATGAGCTTGAGCGCGGAAATGACCTGCTCCACCGCGGGTGGGGCCATGGATGTGGCGTAGAGGTGGGAGGGGCAGGTGGCGCGCAGGTAGCGGATGAGCGCCCTGGAAGGGAGGGAAAGGTGGGTGGGTGGGTAGGGCATGAAGGTGGCATCAGCATTTCCTGCCCGCCTGCCCTCACTGGATGTCAAAGTGTGCCGCTGTTATTGCTGCTACCATGGTCCCGGCGTGATGCAGAGCATGTGACGCACAGCAGTGCACAGGGCGGAGCGTATGCCAGCTGCCAAAAGCCCGTATTGTTTCATTCTCCCCAACCAGCGAAAGCCCTTTCCATCATTCCCCAGACGCAACGGCCCCCACCCCCACCCCCACCTCTTATTCTCGCACAACCCAGACATGGTGCATCCCCCACCCGACCCCCCACCCAACCCTTAACCCACCTGTCCCCAGCGATGTACCCCCCGCAGGACCCAAAGGACTTTGTGAATGTGCCCATCATGATGTCAACATCACTAGTGTCCACGCCCAGGTGCTCGCACAGGCCCCGCCCCGTGGCACCCAGGGCCCCGATGCTGTGCGCCTCGTCAAGGAACAGGTAGGCCTGGGGGGCGAGAGGGATGGGGGGGTTAGGACTGGGGCGGAATAGGGCATGTGCGCTCACATGCGTGCTATTTGAATAACTTACACTGTTTTCATGTCGTAATGTGTCGCAAATGAAGCCCTCACAGGGTACCTCAAGGTACTTCTGCTTTATACACATTGGATACAAACTTTCGTCATCAAATGACGACAAGGAAAACATTGAGGAGTCAGGGTTTTGCGCAGGCTGCACCTTGTACTTTTTCTTAAGCTCCACTATCCGCTTCAGCTTGGGCATCTCCCCCTCCATCGAGTAGATCCCCTCTACAATGATCAGCACCTTCTTCCAGGGCCGGTGCGTGCGCGGCTGGCCCTCGGCAATGGAAACCCTCAGCAAGGTCTCCAGGTGGTCCATGTCGTTGTGCTCAAACACCTTGGGAAGAGAAGAGGAAAGGAATTGAAGACAAGCGCAGGAAAAGTTGCCGCTACCTCGCTCTTTGAGTACTCATTCACAATGATATGGCGCGCTCAGCTTGGAAGAGTTTCTTTGCATATGCAGTAGTGTGGGTATGAAACCGGAAAAAACAGACACTTGCGTGACCTGTATAAAAAATGCAACGAATCCCGTCCCTGGCAGGGAAAGGGTTTTAAGGACTACCTAAACAAGGTGGATTTTGCGAGAGAGCCTCCCATTCAAAGTGGCATCCACCTTCAGGGCGAGGAGTAGAGTTTATGAGGTAGGGTTCCAGCTTCGTATGCCAGCACCCACCTTGACCTTTGCCGCCGACTTGCGCACCCCTGACACGATGGACGCGTGGTTGAGCGAGTCGCTGATGATGAGGCAGCCCTTGCCCACCAGCGCGGGTATGATGGTGGAGTTGGTGGCAAAGCCCATGCCGATGGTCAGCGCCTCCTCCTTGCCCAGGAATGATGCCATGAGGAGCTCAAGCTCGCGGTGCTGGGGTGTGGTGCCTGAGAGAAGGGAAAAACCCTATGTTAGGGTTTGTGGGACCTGAAGCCTGAATGAGGGTTTGCCAGGCGCCTAGATGGGTTGGTGTGATCATGGGCAGCTGGCAGCACGAGGATTTGGATGTGTGGTGGCAAACTCGAGAGCTTCAGGCAATGCACGTGACATAATTATGTCGGCCCCTGCCGGCATCACCATCACCACCACCACCACCACCACCACCACCATCACCACCGCCGCCGCCGCCGCCGCCACCACCACCGCCATGATGCCAAAGCGCACACACCTGCGTCTGCGCGCGCGCTGGCCATGGCCCACCCCTGCTGCGCCAGGCAGGTCTGCACCCGGGGCGTGCAGTATGCGTCCTTGGCCGCAAACCCCAGGTAGTTGTACGACCCAAGATTGAAGCACTCCAAGGTCTTGCCAGTAGGCTCAAGTGCGCTGCACCCACAAACTAAATATTGTAAGACACATGTGATGCTTTTATCCTTTTCATGTCATTATGCACCCTAGACTTCGCAGGCATGCTGCTTGCGCAGGAGGAGTTGGCGAAGGTAGGTGATATGCCCTGTGGGACGCGGCAGGTTCTTAAAAAGTAGGGCGCAACTGATCATCACTGAGTGGCACAGCCAAGGGACGGTTGGGCTAAAGTGGCTGTTTTATCTCGGCTGGGGTGATCTGCACATGGGGCTAGGTAACCCTAAAGATACACCCTGCCAAAGTGCACTATGTACGTACTTCTGGCCATTCACAGGCGTGCGCTCCATGACATCTATCCAAGCGTCAGGTGAGCCGGAAATTGGGCGGTTGAAGCAGTCCTGCCGGGGGGAAAGCAGTGTGTTAGTTGACCCAGCTAATCAGAATATATGAAGTGGCAAAGGTTGCCAAAAATCAGCACACAGTCAGAGGAATGGAATTCACCCGTGTGGTATGTGCGCCTAGATCAAGTGGATGGGGGTTTACTCACGTGGATCCTGTAGTACATGCGCCGGGTATAGAAGTCTTCATAGTCTTGTCGGATAGGTGCCAGGCCCTACAGCACAACAGCCTCACAAAGTCCCTTCACAACCAACCTTGGGCTCACAGATGGGGTTGACATAGCTTTGGGTTTGGAGTTTGCTCGTGGCCACAAGGGCACTGGAAGACGTACCTTGGAGCGCTTGTTTGTGGGCTTGAAGACATGGTGGAGGAAATCCCGAATGTGTCCAATCAGAAACAGCAAGGTCCAGCTACAATAACAAACCCAGGTTTAAAATTGTGTCTCTAGGCAATGCCATGACAGCTAAACAATTGGCACTGCACAAGCCCAAGCAATATGCATGGTAACCCCATGCTTAGCAAGACGATAGTTCTCACGCTTCTTACCTGATGTACGCTGCTAAAGTAATGAAGAAAGGTGGCTGTAAGGACCCTGTCCCTGACATGGCTGGACCAATGGAAGCAAGATGGAAGCAAGATGCAACAGGGCTGTTGAAAGGTTGCTGCAGCCGTGCACGGAATCAGGCGCTATTCAAGGGTGTCCGCCATCCACCAGGGTTGTCGTTCTATACTGCTGCCAGGTATAGCACTTTGAAGTTTGGGTATCCACTCATCGTTCTGGTGGCAATCCTTGGACACTTGTTGCGTTCCAGCTTTCTTTGCCAGCTGGTATTGAGAGTGATAAGGGTTTATTCTTGGTACAATTCAGCACACGCTGAGCAAAATAGTAGAGAACGAGTGGGATAAGGTGTGGCAAGAGTGGCGCAGTGTATGGTGGCTCAACCCTTGTGGCAGTGTTTGCAGCGGTGCGCTGCGATCCTTCGCCAATCGCAAGCCAAAATGTGCATACATGCCTAAGTATACACAAGAGTTTAAACGGGTAGCTTGTTGTGGTGAGGGTCTGTTCTAGGGCGGTTTCGTCGCGTCGCCTGAAAATGTCCGGCGAAAAATGACGCTGCCCAGGCTCAAACCCTAGCTAAGGGTGTCGTCCAATGGGGTGTTGCCAATTTATTTCTGCTTTACCAAGGGTGAGCTGTCAGTGTTCCTGGAGGTCAACTGCATCACCTTGGAACATGCAGTACTGTACATTCAACCTGCTGTTTACTGCATCGTGTCTATAAGATAATCAACATAAGGTTCAGAAAAACTGCTCAAGGCAAGGATTCAACTTGAAGTTCAAGCCAAGTGGGCAAAAAGCTAACCAATTAATGGATTCTGAATTTGGGAAACACACCCAAGACTTTGCTGTGGCAGTGCAGCTAACCCAAACTACTCCGTCCGCTGAATCTGTCCCCGGGCGTTGTTCATCCCGTGCTAACCTACAATCGTGTTGTTGAATACCTAGACGGCTACAAATCTCTAACTGCTGAGAGACCGCAATCGAATGGAATTACTCTTACACTCCTACTGTCGCGCACATCCCTGCCCTAAGGACGCCCTGTCTAAGCTTGTATGTCCCCACATCATACGTGTGCCTCTGGTGACATCAGCCTGGGTGTGGAGCAATTGCTGCCGGGCAGGGAAAGGCGCAGCTTTGAGATGGCTTCGCTCAGCTTGCCGTTGCTGCCGTAGCTGGCACGGATGAGGTCAGTTTCACAGGGTGTCACGTCGGGGTTCTCACTGAACACGCTCTTCATCCTGCACACCAGCCACACACAACCTCAGACCCTGTGTTCGGTAGGGTTTAAATTCTCGCTCACTAGGGTTAAATCCTGCAATCTTTCCCACACAGATGACGCCTTTCCCCAGGCCTCAGCGCAAGAATGCAAAATGAAGGAATGGGGTGCCTGAACTTTCCCCTGACTAGCAAGCAGTACATAGCGCAGGCAGCATCTGCACCGTACTTGAGTGAGCCAGGCGTGGTGGCCATGTTGGACAAGCTCACGCTGCTGCGGGGCGTCTGGGCGCTGCACAGCAGGGTGTTGATCTGCTGGATGGTCTTTTTGAGCTGTGCTACCCGCAGCACGCGCTCGTCTAGCTGAGCCTGGGTGCTGGCCACCTTGGCCCGGCTATGGGCAAGCTCCTGCAACAGCAGCAGCGTTGTCCAGTGATCAGAATGCATGCGATGCAATTTTTGCGATGTTTACGCACCAGCATGAAGCATGTGGGTGCATGTGCCTGTTTGCCCAATGATACCGCCCAATATTATGCAATCAGGCATGGCGGCGTGAAATGAACTCACATTGTTGAGGCGAGCGATCTCCTGCTGCTGACTGCTCTGCACTGCGGCTGATTCCTCTTCAGCATTGTCTGCCTCCCGCCTGCTGTCCAGCAGCTGTGCGCTCAGCCGCTCATTCTGCTCCTGTCCAGCAGCGCACTGCTCCTGCATCTGCTGCAACTCCTGCGGGAATCGCAAAGTGATGGTCAGAGGTGAGCCGCAAAAAAATAGTAGTTCAGTAGATATGCAATTCCAACTATCCAGCCATACAATAGGATTGAATATGCCGATGTGCATGTACCAAAAACTGGAAGCTTGGGCTCCATGCCTCTACGCACCTGCTGTGTTTGCGCCAGCTGCTCAGCCAGCTGCTGCTTCTGGGCTTGCGTTTCCGCCAAGGCAGCCTGTGTCTCCTGCAGCTCTGCAGTCAATCGGTTGCAGCTAGCTTGGAGCTCCTCGCTGCCAGCTTGGGACTCGGAGAGTGCCTGCATGTAAAGCTCAATGTTGGTCAAACAAAACACGGGCAATCAAGACACTTGTACTAAAGGGCATGGCATGCAGCAAAAGCCTTTATGCTACACATAAATAGTCTTACCTGATTGACGGTGGAAAGCTGTTCTTGGAGTTCGGCCTGCGCTGCATCCCATGATTGACCCTTCTGGGTGATCTCGTCATACAGCTCCTGGTTGCTGGATTCCAGCCCCTGGACCCTATCACCCAGCATGACAACCATCTCCTCCGCACCTCGCTGACCCCGCTGTGACTGCACAAGGTCCTGAATGGCAAACAACAAGGTCAGATCAGATCATCTGTAAAATTTTATTCCCACAGCATGCAAACCCTGAGATGCACATAAATTCGCACCAGTTCCAGCTGCTCCTTGGCCTTCTGCGAGGCTGCTGCAGACTCCAGCGCCTGCTGCAGCTGGGCCTGCATTTCTTGCTTCTCGGCGCATGCCTGCTCCCGCTCAACCTGAGCCGCTGCGGCTGAGGCCTCGGCTCTGGCTGTTGCATCCAGGGCATCAGCCATCTTTGCTGACAGCTCATCAGCAGCAGATTGCGCTACGTCCCTCTCACTGCAAACGAGTGCAACGAACATTTTGAAAAGACCTGAGTTAAGGCTTGTTCAAATGAAAGAGACGGATAGAACGACGGTTCATATATTGATAAGGAATTAGGAGTTCCTCACCTGGTGACATCCTTGAGCTGCCCCTCCAGCCACTGTACTCTGCTCTGGGCCGTTTTCAGGTCACTGATAACTGATTCAGCTCGCGCATATACTTGCTGCTTCTCACCCAAAACCCTGATGCAGGCAAGGGTTGTCAGAAAGCACCACTTACAACTGCAATACCCCCAAGAACAGCTTCCAAACCAAGCATATTCATTGTGGGGGGAGTGAATAAACAATGCAGCATGAATGAGAGGGGGCACATCAACCACGTTGCATACAACTTACACAGCCAGCTTTTCCTTCAGCTGCCCATTCTCCTCAATCAGAGGGTCTGTGCACTGGCTCTTGAGTATCTGCAGCTCATGCTGCAACCTGTCCACCTCACGTTTCAACACCTCCGCATCACCCCTGGACTCCATGTTGACGACTGCCTGTAGAAGACATGCAGCGCCACATAACTTTCAACTCCATGCAAGAAATAAACAAAAATGCACAATGATGAGCTGAGGTGGTAATCCTGTTGACAAGTATGTAAGGAGACAGGATGTCAGGGATCCCAGGATTACCTTGTTCTTGATAAATTTGGCGTTTCGTGCGAAGTTCAAGGTACTGAGAGTTTCTGATGAACACCCAGCCGCAGGGCTGATGTTTGCCACGATCATCGTCTTGGCGTTTCCCCCAAGAGAGTCCTGCAACAAAACCACATAATGATGCAGGATCTGGCAGTCCGAGTAGAGTGCATGAAAACCTGGCCGTGTTCAATGTACTCGCAATGTGGTGAATGGCAGAGGGGGATCATATGCCAGCCATGCGGTAATGGCAAAACCAGGATCACCAGAGCAGCCCTACCTGCAAGAGGAACGTCAGTCGCGAGTCCCGGTAGGGCACATGCACATGCCTCCGCCCAGCCCGCTGCGCCTCCACCAGGCCGTTGATGACCCTGCCCAGAGTGGTGAGCGACTTGTTGATGCTGCAAGCCTCCTTCAGGTGCTCACCAGTCACACCAGTGGCCTTGTTGCGCTCACTCCCTGTGCATGGAGAGGGGCTTGATGCAGATGTGGCATGCCAGGGATTTGGCAAAAATTGTGAAGCCAAGGTGCATTGATTGGAGTGCCATTGCTCCCTGAGCTCAGCAGGCCACTGCCTGCCATATTTGATGATGCAGCAGCCCAAGCAGCAGAGCAATGAGACAGTCGAGATGGACTGTTGGGCAATTGTAAGATGTGCATAGCAGGTGACCTATTGCGGGTGCGCACCTGCTAGATCGATGAGATTGAGCCGAGAAAACCGCACGCTCTGCATGCCGCTCTCATTCACTGTGTTTGACTCCATGACACAGGTGAACACAGCATGTGACCGGCTGGATTCCCGGTTCATGCGCGTCTCCCCTATCTTCCTGTTGTCCATCCCCCGGCGCATGATGTCCATGCAGTCCGCAGCTGCAGGCATGAATTGCAGTGTGAGCACCAGAGCCTATACATGCATTCTGCAGCTGCAATCAATTGACCCATTGTGTAGAACTGGACTTTGCCAACCAGGAAATGTTTCATTTTACATTAATGTTTGTATCCTGACATATTAACAGCCCTCCTGCAATGGCTGCAAAAATACAAATGTATGGATCGTAGTGGGTACACATACCGTTGACGACTGCGTCTTCTTTGAGCCCGTCCACGTAGCACCCTTTCTTCACGTCCTCCCTGATCTGGAGGTTGTGCTTACTCGGCTCTAACAAATCTGCTATGCTCTCATTGTAGATCTCCAGGAAGCTGCATCTGCAATTGAATTTTGTTTTGCCATCCTGCAGCACAAGGAAAGGGAAGCGCTTGCACATCATCATGAAAGCAAATTGGATAAGCGTGCATGGCTGGGATACATTGCATTGCCAATTTGCTCCCATGCAGGTGCTTGCAGCAAGCCCATGCCGTACCGAGTTAGTCTCTTGCTCCTCAATCCGCTTGAACAGGTGCTCAAAAACCCTTGGTGCCAACCCTTGCTGCAGGACACACATGCAGATCTGCATGTCAGCACAAAACAGGGCAACAGGCACAGAACAGGCAACTAGGCAGCAGCAAACAGAAACACACCTGCTCAGGGTGCTTGTCAGCATCCCGCACAGACCTCCCCAGCATGGTGTATGTCTTCCCAGCGCCGGTCTGACCATACGCAAAGATAGAGGAGTTGTACCCAGACAGCGCGTTTTCCACAATCGGCATGCCAGCCACTGCATATAGTTGAGAAGTGTCAGAGGTTTGGAGGTGGAAATGCAATATGCATTTGCAGGTGACACAGTAAACCCTTGCAACTCACCGAGAAACATGTCGTGCTGTGTGGTCTTCTCTGATGCCACAGTGTCAAAAGTAAAAGCATGCGGCTCATCACTTGAGCTTGGGACGTCAACCGAGATAGAGCGCGAGCCCTCAACCTTGACTATCAGTTGGGTCCCTTCTCCCGACTCCTTCTCCTGATCTGACACAGGCCGTACTCTGACAATGACCTACAGCAACAGCAACAGCGATTACATGTTGGTGTGGTGGGTGCGCAAGGAACGCAAATAGGGGTCAAGGATGACAGGCAAAACACACCAAACAGCGCAGATTTATTTGTGTCAGCTTGATGTTGTACTTGTGCCCACGGACTAACACCTTTTAAAATTGAACTGCTTCACTAACCTGCACATTGTCGCTAGAAGATGATACTTCTTCATCTGCTAGACCTGGTATGGCCTCCTCAAAATGCCAGTCTGCCCCTGTCAGGTTTCTTGGGGTGCCCGGTGCACTTTGGGCGGCAACACCCCTGGGCGTGTGTGCTGTGGCAGACATGGCATTTGCAGTCCGGGGCCTCTCCCTAGGAGTCATTGGGTTCCCACGGGTCTTAGCTGATCCTGGCCTTGGTGTTTTGGAGCCCTGCGAGTGTGAGGAACATAGGTCGCCACAGTTGGAAGTGCCGTAGACTGGCAGAGCAGCTGGCACACAAGGTATGCCGTGAGCAAAGCATCACAGAAGTATAACCAAGCAAGTCCTGGTTATAAGCAGTGCATCCCTGGGGTTTGGTAATACGTTTGGCCAGATAGTTGCAAGAAACTTGTCAGGGTCTGCCAAATGCTAGGCTAGGCAACGTGCCATACCGTGGAGCTAGAGCTAGACAAAGAAGCCACTGGTATGCGCATCTTGTCCTTCTTGGAAGGCTGCACTGCCGCTGGCTGAGTGTTTTCATCGCTGGCACCTTGGCGAGACTGTGCTGACTTGGTTGTTTGCATGTACCTAGCTTTTCTGGTGTTTTCGGAAGACATGGCAGCCAGAGTGCGGTTATACACCCCAGCCGGTTGCGTGTGTGCTGCGCTGTTCAGGTCACTGGTTCCAGATGGGTGCCTGCAGGAAAGAGTCACCAATCTGGTTCACCACTTGCCATTGCTTATCCAGGTTCTAGTTTGGAGTGGGACTGGTCAACCCTAACATGCTCATGTATCTGCAGCACGTAGATTGCATGTACAATTAGCAAGTGAATGCACAAGCACCTGTGTGCTTGGGCCACTGAGAGGAAGCAGGCTTTGTCAGGTGTGAAAACCATGTGGACACACTGGAAAGAACACAAACAGTGGGGCCAGGCAACTTGCAACGTGCATGCATCGCACCTCAGCTTCCAAGCGGTTTTGCTGTCCGAAACTTCCGTGTAGTTGTACGTGTTATTTGTTAATCAACTGCAGTAGGTCGCCGTACATCTCGGCGGGGTTCCACGGCATCTGTGGGCCTCTGGAAAACGAAGGAAGGGCCGACACCACCAGAGCTTCTTACCGGACCACCTCCCTTGACATTCCAACAGCCAAGGCACAGACTAAACCCATAAGTAGTCGTAGAGCGCTTGCCCGCAGGGAGATTGACCATGTGCCAGTCAACGGGGCCACCCCAAAAAATGGGTCTAAGTTTGACTGCTACAAACAGCGGATGTGTGGTGAGTCTAAGCTCCACCGGCCTGGTCAAATACTTGCCACAAGGTGCATTGAGGTCAACAAGGAGGCGTCCTCCTCATTCTCAGGTGCCAAGAAACATTCATTGCAAGCCCATTCACCGGCACGGCATAATACTCAATCAAAAAACGGGGATGTTTCACACTAGTGCCCATGTGCCGCCACGTGTTTTTGGAGGGCACTTGAGTATGTCCTGTGTTTTTTAATCGTTCAAAAAAAGTCGCTTTTTTTGCGGCGCAGAAGCGGACATGCCTCGCAAGGAATATTCCTTCCTGGCCCTCCTTTTGCATGTGGGCGTTGTCGGGGGCTTTGCCGAATTGGTGTTCATGTTCGGGATTGTGGAGGAATGCTGTGCAATCCTATTCCTCTCTCCACACCAGCGTGGCAATCACCCGTCAGCCCCGCTGCACCAATGCGGTGATCTCCTCCAACCTGCAGCACCCCACTGGGACAGTGCAGCAAGGCTGTGTAAGCGTGGGGCTATATAACTAAAATTATACGGTCTTGAGGCGCAACGCTACCCAATTGACGACTGGTTGCTTGGAACACTGCGCACAAGATGGCTTGGTTTTGGAGGAGGCTGTTGGTGCCAGTACTGCTTTCCTTGACCCTCTGCAAACAGTACAGCGCAAGGCAGCTTCTCGACGGGTTGCTCGAGGCAGATGACTCTGCTTGCACTCCCAAAGAGGTGGGATATGGGGTAGTGCTGTGTGTTGAAATGGGTACTCCTCATGACAGTTGGGTGCACTGTTGGACTGCATGCAGGCTCAGACTGTAAAATTCGCAAAACTGAACTCAAGGCTCTGGCTTTCCCCACGCATATGGTGCCCAGTGGGCCACACTTTCCTTCAACCTGTAGTGCAGCTGCAGCATTTGTGCCATATGCTTTCCTGAGTTGATATCTGGTGGGAGGTCTGAGCGCAGAGCTAGTCAGCATCCCTGTTGACCAATTTAGTCTCCTGCGAATCGAGTCAGACCCCTGTTTGCAGGTGCACCTGGCTCTCACCGGGGAACCAACGGAGATGCGGGTCAGCTGGAAAACCAAAAAGCATGGGTGAGGAGCTGCACCTCTCCTGCATCCCCCATGCATTTAAATGCTCTACAGGATCCTTGAGCTTTCGCCTGCACCCGTCTGCCCGCCAGATGCCTGCACGACATAGCCGCACATTTGCATGCTCCCCCTCGGTCATCCTCCAACCATGGCATCCAATTGCGTATCTACGTCTGTTGATCCATTGTGCTTTGGACGTGATGATGCATGTGCTGACACATCCATGCCGCACACTTGCTGACACCACCCCTGTACCTGCAGCTGCCCCAGCAAGGTTGCCTATGGTGCCTCACGTAGCCCTGACAACGCACATGGAGAGCTGGCCTCGGAGCGGGATGGGGCGGTGTCCTCATACTCGGTGCGCACCATAGTACTGAACCCTAACTGTAAACCCTAAACAGCACTGAAAGGCACTTGGGGAACTGACCTTCGGGTAAAGGGGGCTGTCCTATTACTCGGTCTGTGGATGCATCATTTTGTATGGTGAGCCCTAGACGTCCTCATTGTTACATATGGGGCCTGGCCCCGGGGCGGGATGGGATGGTACTAGGTGTTTGCAGGCATACCCCTGATACCTTACCCTACATGCTTCTGGCCGACTATGAGTACGTGAAAGGTGAGCACCGCCTCTACTATCTCCTCTTCTCCCGCAGCCTAGCGACATGTGTGCCTCCCCTGCTCGGGACTACGTGTACGACCCACAGTACATACACAGCGTCACGCTCACTGGGCTGGACCCAGGGGAGAAAACGTACTACCGGGTGCAAGGGGATGACACCACGCGCAGCTTCATGGCGGCGCAGGAGGCGGATCCTGGAGCGGGGTTCACGTTTCTGGTGTGGGGGGACATGGGCGAGAGCAAGCACCCAAAGTGCCCAGGGTGCGTATACAAGGACAACAGGGAGGGGAGAATATGCTGCATATGCAGGCACTGTGCACGCTGTTTTTTTGTGTCAGCAGTTCCCTGCTGCTGCACCCAACGCCTTGTCGTCAGTCAGCCAGATTTTGTGCACATCTTGTCACCTGTCAGACGGGCGCGTTTCGCCAATGCCCCACGCACACATCTGCATTATACCCCACCTTCCACCGCCACCCACTCACCACCTGTCACACACACACCTGCAGCGCCAAGGTGGTCCAACAGGCGCTGGCGGACGAGGTGGAGGCAGGGGCACGCATGGCCTTCCACGTGGGTGACATCTCATACGCCAATGGCCACCCGGATGTGTGGGACATCTTCATGAAGCAGATTGAGCCCATCGCCAGCCGGGTGCCATACATGATCGCAGTCGGTGAGCCGCAGCGGTACCCTAAACCCTAAACTGGGAACCCTAAACATGTACCCTGCCTCTTTGCATGGCCTGCGCTGGCCCAGTGCCAATGTGGTGGAGTTCATCAAGCTTACTACATAGATTGCATGCTCTGGGCTTGAGCCTCCTCATAGTGTCAGTGCCCTACATCATATGCAGTCAAACGTATTTGTACGGCTCACAAGAATGATAGAGATTTTTTGCATAATATGTAAAATTATTGCTTGAAAAAGCAGTTGTAATTTGTATTATAAATATTGCAGGCAACCACGAGTATGACTATGACACCGCCCGCTCCCGCAAGCACGGCGGCCACGACGCATCGGGCGAGTCGCCCTACGAGCCCGACTGGGGCAACTTTGGCAACGACTCTGGCGGGGAGTGCGGGGTGACTGTCAGCACCCGTTTCAGGATGCCAGGCCAAATGGACGACACTGTGGGTGGCAGGGCCAATGGGAACGGCACAGATGCTGATGAGACAGGGGAGGAGGGGGGTGCGGAGGAGAATAGGGGGCGGCACCGGCGTCCCAATCCTCCCTTCTGGTACAGCTTTGAGTATGGCAGCGTGCAGTTTGTGGTGCTGTCTACGGAGCATGACCTGACGGAGGGGTCGCACCAATACAGGGTGCGTGGTTTTGGGCTAGGGTTGTGGGGTGGGGTGTTGGGGTTGCTGGGTGTGCACTCCCATGCTGAGTGATGGGTGGGGATGTGTGGTTTCATCCAGGCCTGTGGCTGTGCACCTTGCAAGCATCTACACCTGCAGATACCTGCGACATGTTACTGTGGCTGCTTGGGACTAAATTCCACCCAGGGCCCTTAGGTGGGCCCAGAGTATGTGTGCATCCCGCTTGTCCCATGGTGTCCCATAACCTGGCACATGGTGCATGCCATTTTCACATACATCATGGAACGCATCCCGCATGTCACCCCATGTGCCTCCCCCAATCCATTTCCCCCCTTGTGCAGTGGCTTGAGCACTTGCTGTCCCACGCCGACCGCTGCGCCACCCCCTGGCTGGTGGTTGCCATGCACCGGCCCATGTACGTGGTGTTCCCGCACAAGTCAAACAGGATCGTGGGAGGTGCGCACACGCCAGAACTCCTCTTACCAGCCCTGACCCCTGGATTGGTAGTTGCTGCCACGGTTTCCAGAAATCACACAGGAAACATGCATACAAATATTACAATCATTGTTAACCTCTTTCCTGTTGTAATGCCTTTGTTGTCAAGCCAATACCAGTGTCCTTCTTTTTTCACCCCCTGCCCATTTTCCCTCCCCGCAGAGCACCTGCGGCGCGACCTGGAGCTCCTCTTCAGCCACTACCAAGTGGACCTGGTCCTATCAGGCCACGTGCACTCCTACGCGCGCACATGCATCGTGCTGGACGAGGAGTGCGTATCACAGGCCGATGGGGGTATCGTGCACGTTACCCTAGGGTCGGGGGGCAGGAAGCTGTCTGATGTGGAGTCTGACCAGCCCAAGTGGCTAAGCTATGCGGAGCGCAACTATGGGTATGGGCGGGTGACTGTGCGGGACGGGCGCAAGCTGCGCTTCGAGTATGTGCGCGCCAAGGTGGGTGTGCGGGGGGTGGGGATAGGATGGGAGAGTGGGGTGTGGAGTGAAGGGTTGCATATGCTTGGGCACTACCTATGGGAGGGGCCAGTTCGTATTGTCATGCGGATGCCGATATGGCCACGTCATGATTATGTGGTCCACGTGGCGTTCCACTTCAGTACTGTGCACGTTGCTCGTTTTTATTTGCGGCTGGCACACATGCTGTATGCAGGCCCACGTGGCAATAACCCTCCCCCGGGCTTTAGATTTACTTTACCCAGCAAGTGACAACCCTAACTTGTGTTTTTCCTTGCAGGATGGGCTGGTGAGGGACCACGTGGTGCTGCGCAACAGGCGTGCGGCCAGCAGGGGCTGCTCCAACACCCTAGCCTGGGGTAATACCACCGACGACTATACTGATGGAGATGACTGGGGAGAGCAGGCGCCCGGCACAGCCATCATTGGGGATGAGGGGGTACCTGCGCCAGGTGGCAGTGGGGGGGCAGGGGTGCACAATGCGGACTGGGATGACGGGAACAATGACCGGGATTTCGAGGACGAGGCGCCAGAGAATGGGGATGGGGAGCAGGTGGATGTGGTGCAGGTGGCGCGCATGGCGGCGCAGCCGGTGACGCCCTCAGCGCTGGCGGCCGTCAGCTGATTGGCGGGAAAATTGGGAGTGGGCATGCAATCTGACAGGCGTAAAGTATTGTGATTTATTACAAGCCTGTATTTGGCATTTGGCAGTGTGTACAGCCTGTAATTGCCAGCAGCATCAATTGCATGCTGATCAGCCGCAAGCAGCTGTTGGCAGTGCCATGCACGGGCAGTGGCGGATGTTGCACCCAAGCATTAGCGCTGTGGCAGTGTGTTTTGCGCAATTTTGTTTTCTTTCTCCATCCATCGTTTTTGCGAGCTTTTCTGCACTACCACCCTGCCTTCAAGCTAGTTGTTTTCTTTATGGCATTCATTGGCTGGCGAGGCTTATTGTAAGGAATTGCAGTTAGTTTTGGGAAGCCTTTGTTTGTGTAGAACCAGGCAGGTTGGGTTTGAGGGGCTTGACCATAGTCGGGTACACCATGCGCCAATAGGCCGAAGGGTTGCAAGGGGTATATATACAAGCTACATCACCCTGATGTTGCAATGTGGCCACCAGTGTATTCAAGCGTGTGTTGCATTCAGCGTTTACTCACTTGACTTTGTGCAACCCCAGGTTAGATAGGCATTGACTGGGTCAGACTTTGAGCAGAGAGCACATCCTGGGCTGTCTGTTTTATGCCAATGTTTCACATTGCAACCAGTGTTGCATTCTTTTAGCTTTGTGAGTAGTCATAGGGGTAGATTTCTTTGTACCTACAAGCCATAGATCTACTCTAGCGCAGCACTTGCAGCATGTACATTTTTAGAATTTAGAAAAACCTTTTCAAGCTATATATGTACCACATGACTGGACGATAGACACCCAGTTTTTCTACTCAACGGCCAGTAAATGTGTCGACAAACTTGCCTATTTGTCCATCCAGAAGAGAAGGTTATCATTTATCATTTTTTGGATTTGAGTAATGGGCCACGCTACAACAATCATTTCCATCATTCTTATGATTGCGGTTCATTGACAGACACTTCAGGAGATGGGGCATACAATACTATTATTGGGGCAATTTCAGATACAAGTATCTAGAGTGTTCATGATATATCAGATTCTACGGCAGCGATGCTCGAGCTCAGCGACGAATGGATCGGCTTGGAAGCCTTTCTTGTAATACTATTACATATTTACTATTAGTAAATATGGCTACAGCATGTGCTGGCACCTGAGGGTAGCGATACGAGTATCATGTGGCACGCTGGGGAGCACATATATATACATAGATAATCATTATTGAATTATCAACATCGGATGAAGTGCGCAGTTTTGGTGGAGCCATGTTCCATTTGCAAAATCAAAATGTCCGCTGTTGGCACAATATTATAGCATCCGATGCATATCATTGACGTGAATGAATGAATGGACATGCAGAATAGATTGCTTACCCAGTTGCACTGATACAAATTACTGAATGATTGAGTCAGTGGTCAACTAATAATTGATGAAATGCGGGAAACAGAGACTGTCTGAGGCTTCCACACGGTAGTATGAAAAATTGGAATGTCATAAAGAAAATCTGGTTCATTCATTCAATGACTCGTGATCATGTACTCCAGTACACTGCATGATGCGCACAATTGGTTATGGCTGAACCTGAGTGATCCTCACCACTGTGTCCCAGCCTGGCTCTGACTCTGACCCCCACCACCACCTTGACTCTGACTCCCTCCCCCCAACCCACCCCTGCTCCACTGGCTGCCACCACCCCTTCCCCCACCACCGCCACCACCCACCCCCGGCACCCGGTACACCCCCGCACCCGCCTTGAGCAGCTCCCCCTGCTCGTTCAGCTTGTCAATGAGGCCAGAGATGTCATCCACCGCCAGCTCAATTGAATCCGCAACATCGTACAGCTCGGGGACCGTGAAGGTGGCGTTCCCCGTCCGTCCTGCACGTGTCACAAAGGATCTTGAAGCCGCTCGTATTCAAGGTTTGAGGTTTAGGGTTTGAGGTTTAGGGTTTGGCTGGTAGGTAATTAAAAACAGGAAATGATAAAATTTCTCAGGCTGCCAAGACAGAGCCGAATGGCGCAAGCAATGCTGGGCTGACTCTGTTATCTGGCTGTATTGATGGAATGTATGTAGTACTAACAAACCTACCTGCGCGTGTGGCTAGCGCCCCCATGAAGCGCTGCGCCTCGGCTGCCCTCCCGCCCCGCCCCTTCTTGCGCATGTCTGTGCACGTGAAGCCGTCGTTGATCTTGTCCACCAGGCACTCACGCATGATCTCGATCACGTCCTGTGGCCATGAAGGGGGTAGGGTTGAGAGGTGGGGTTGGGGTGGGGTGTAATGGGGTATAGGGTTTAAGGGCATTGGAGGGCATCGTGTGGGATGTGTGCTGATTGGGGGCACACTGCCTGTAGCAGCACAGCTTACATCATGCTGGATAGGAGGGTATGGAATTCTCCTTTGGAAGGGTATCCTGCCATGTGTCCCCATGCCCGCTGCTTGGCACAGTTGGAATCCTCCACAGTGCAGCCAGGGCACATTTGCTACTGGGTACACTATACCAGCTCCCAAACGGGTGTGATACATACCAACCCCTTCCTTCCTTCCCTCCCTCCCTCCCCATTCCCCACCTGTGCATCCTGCTGCGTGACAGTGTCCCTGAGCTCCATGCGTGCGCGTGCCTCTGACAGGCGAACCATGCTCTCAAGCTGGCGGCTCTGGGTGGAGACCAGGGGGTAGGATGTGGGACACAGCAGGGGAGGTGGTGGGCACCCATGGAAATGGTGGCAATCAAGAGGGGATTTGAGATTAACTGGGGAGGGAACGGTGGCCCAATGTGGGTACTGATGTGGTACATCGCATGCCACAGCAGCCAAGGTAATGCAGGCCTGGCTTGCTTGATTTGGTACCAGTGCCGGCTGGGCATGCAGTGGGCAAGGCACATACCGCAGGCAACCCTCACCCTCCTTTAGGGTGCAGTCATGCACCCTACCCTCCACTAGCTTCACGTAGAACCCCTTGAGAGCACAGGGTTTAGGGTTCAGTATTCATGCCCCCACCGTGACGGGCAGCCCCTCGCCTCCCCCAAGCGCGTCCCGTCTGAGCTCCATATAAAACCCTTTAAGGGTTTGCTTGGCTTCTGTGGTGAGTCGCGGGTGGCAGTATGTGCGTGCATACGCAATGTACTTGCGCACTAGCTCCATGGGCAGAAGCTGCAGCTCGTCAACCTGAGGTGAGTGGGGGCTGGTGAGTGCGCGTCTCAATCCTTCAATCCTTCAAGGGGGTAGTAACTGGTGGATGCGCAAAATCAACTTCAAAGATGGAGGCAGGACTGGTGGGTGCGCGGGGACAATTTCAAAGAAGGGGGGTGATTGCCCTGGTGGGTGCGCATTTATTTACTTCACGAGGAGGGGGCCTGGTAAGCGTGCAGTATTGACCTCAAGCCAGGCTGGCGTGATCGGCACAGGTGGGTGCGCAGTGTCAACCTCAAGGGGAGGGGAGGGGGAGGTACGATATTCCCAATTCACCCACCTGGTATGTCTTCAGGCGGTGCAGCAGCGAGGGCTGGGGCTGGCCTGCTCCCTGGGATGCGCCATCGGTGAGCAGGTGAGGGGCGGGGCGGGAGGGGAGCAGGCGCTGGCGGGCAGAGGCGGCACGAGCAGCCAAACCTGTGGGAGGGGTGAGGGGCGTGTTGGAAACCACTGTTACTAGTTCCCCTTTTTGCAGTTTCCTTCCCTTCTGCTTTGAGCTGCATCACTTCCGCGGCGTTTGCTTCACGCTGACCTCCTGGACTTCACCCAGATCCTTTCCTGGGGAATTGGCCAGCAACTTACTAATGTTCAGCATCTAACCACAAAGCACCCTTTCAAGGCTTTCTTCAAACAGCGTTTCAATGCATTCAAGTATATCTTAGCAATTCACTAGAGTTTTCCAAGGGCATCGCTCACCCGAGTGCAGCGCCATGACGTGCTCCGACAACCGCTGGTCCGCCTCCTCATCAGGCTTATCCAGCAGAATGAACACCAGGTCGAACCTTGAAAGCAGCGCGGGGCTGAGCTTGAGGTTCTGCGCCACGCTCTTGCCCCGGTTGTAGTGCCCCCCCTCGGGGTTGGCCGCTGCGATGATGGATGCGCGCGCGGGCAGGCTGGCGCACAGCCCCGCCTTGGCGATGGACACCTCCTGCTGCTCCATGGCCTGGAGGAGGGCCTGGGGGGCGAAGGGGGAGGATTCAACCAATACCACGAGGATAAAATCCATTTTAATTGAAAAGTAATGCCCCCACTTGTATGCTGGAATGCATGCAAGTACCCATCCCAGTTATTCCTCCCTCCCCTTTCCACCCACCTGATGCTCCCCCCTCATCTTGTCAAACTCATCCACACAGCACGTCCCCCGGTCAGCCAGCACCACCGCACCCGCCTCAAAGGAGTAGTGGCCTGTCAGCGCATCCTTCACCACGGAGGCGGTGAGCCCTGCGGTGGTGCTGGTGTGGCCGCAGATGTACAGGCCGCGGGGGGCGGCGGCGGCAGCAGCCTGCATGTGCACCATTATTCATAAATAATTTAAGAAAAGGCTGGTGCGGCCTCAGACGTTCAGGCTATGCGCACGTAGGCGCCCAATTAGGACAGCTAAAAATATTCTTGCTGTGATCAATGCACGCATACATCACATCGTCAACAGGTTAAGGTTGACGCAGGAGTGCAATCCTCGTTACAAAGCAAGGGAGATTCTATCTTGACCCCTGGTTAGGGTTTAGGGCTCCCCAGGCATGACGGGCATCTGTAATGCTTGCGTAGATCATACAAACAAGCCACCACCACCACCACCACCACCACCGCCGCCTCACCTGCAGCAGCTGGCTCTTGCCCAGCCCCGGGTCGCCCACCACCAGCACATGCACGTCCCCCCGCACAGGCACCAGGCTGGCGTGCGCACCATGCTTGCGCACCCCGCCAAACAGCGACAGCAGGATGCCTGCCTTGACCAGCTCCTGCCCAAAGATGGTGGGGCACAGGGAGTGCAGCAGGTGCTGGAACTGCTCGCCACGCACGTCCTGGGGGGAAGGGGGTGAAGGAGTTTGTGAAGGGAGAGTGGGAAGGGTTGGTGAAGGGGATTTAGTCAAGGCGAGAGTGTGGACAGTGGGGAGGCCAACGTTGTTGTATAGTAACTGGTTCATAGAGGACGGGAGGATATTCATGGGATTGGAACTGAGTGCGCCACCTGCACCATGATGATGACTCCCATAAATTGTATCATAAAACGAGGGCAAATTCTCAGCATTGAATTTCCATTGGAGGGGACCGTTGGCATAGAGATGGCACTACATGCTTTTCCATCATCATTCCGGCTTTTCACAGCCATTGTATCATTCCTTTATTCTACCGGTGATCCCAGCGCACCTCTGAGTACTTTATGATGAATTCCAGCGTCTTCATGGTCAGAGCGGGCATGTCTGGGGGCAGGGCGCTGGAGTCGGAAGATCCGGCGACCCTGCAAGAAGGGGTGGGGCAGTGTGCATGAGGGCGTTGCTATGTGTGTGCCATGTTCGAGGTGGTGGATATGCAGGCGGTGGACCATCCACAGGGCCACAGTGCGTTGCAGATCATCACTACCGGCCGGCCAGGCAATCTCGCAGAGCGAGGGAGCGTAATGACAGGCACACACCCACATCAAAAGGGGGGGGAAAAAATTACAGGGTGCTGCAACAAACCAGCTAGAGCAGCAAAATGCATCTCTCCACCCTTTCCCCACCAACCAACCACCGCCACTGTCAATCCCAGTATTTCCCTCATCCCCACCCCCCACGGCCACTCACATTGCCTCCTGCGGCAGCTCTCCCCCTTTTGCCGCTCTCCTGTTTGCCACCACTGACACCGCCTCCAGGTACAGCAGGAACAGGCACTGCTGCTTGCCCTTGCCCTTGGAACCACCTGCAGGCGCAGCAACACACCTGGTTTGCTCATGACCACAGTTGCATCCCTCCAACGGTCGACCCAGCCGTTGGCTCAGCACCTGAGTTTGAGTTGAGTCTTGAGTTCAACTAAGCAAGGGGTCGCAGGTTCGAATCCGAAGGGTAGCGATATTTTTCGAATTTCCCTGAACTTTGCGACGGGACAAAATGGGGAGCACGATAGTGCAGTAAGCGGCACGACTGGTTGGCCACCATCTGCTACACTGGAAACAGTGTCAGTTAAGCCTTGGCTGTAGGACTAGGGTGAGGCATACCCAGACATGCTAATCTGGCTTCAAAGCTGGAAAGCAAATACTTACTTACTTACTTACAGTTGCATGTGGTTTGTAACCATGGCTAGGGGGCAGAGCTAGAGCACAACACAGCCGGTGCATTTGCCGTGGGTCATTCACGGCGAGGAACAAATATGAATAAATACAATAAATTTGAAGTTGTGATACATGTTTGTGCCAAAGCCGTGCGAAACCGCCCATTCACCCACACCCACCTACCCCGCCACACCCACCAGCCATCACCACCACCCGCACCTCCATCTGCGTCTGTGTTGATGACCTTGACCAGCCCCGTCACCGCCACCACATCCCCTGGCGAGCAGCTGTCCACCAGGTCCATGCTCAGGTCAACGTCGACGGTGCGGGGCACGCGGCCCTCCTCGTGGCGGGAGGAGTCCTGAAGCTCCTGCAAGGGGTGGAACAAGGGTGGAGGGGGGTGAAGGAACGGGTGCCTTGTTGTGGACATGCGTCAGCTGGCAATGTTGGGGTGATCCCGGGTGGTAGGATGGATTCATGCATGCATGCGGAAGGTGGGCGCAGTCGCACCTGCATACGCAGGTGGTGTGGCATGCTGCATGGGCCAATGCTATGGATCACTGCGTGCCAGCCTTTGTGCATCGCTAGCTCCAATTGCAGCCAGCCATCGCAAGTGCTTGCACCGAGCCATGCATGGGGCCCATGGTATGGGGTGCATGAGGCGTGCGCCTGCTCATCTGCCCACCCCACCTGCACCCGTATCTTCTGCCAATCCACCGCCATGGCAGACTGCCTGTCAGGCACCAGCGTCCTGCTCCTACAGCCGCCCATGCCGCAGGCGGTGGGCAGGGTGTACTTCCCGTCAGGGAACTTGACCTCTTTCCTGCCCCCGCACTTGCCGCAGATGAAGTCCATGGCGGTGACCAGTGGGATGATGCCGGAGGCGCGCACCACGGTGCCCTTGACCGTTACCAGCTTGCCTGGAGAAGGGCGCAGGCAGGTGGGTGGCGTGCTATGGAGAATGGTGGGCGTGGTAGTGTGTTAGTGGATTTTTTTGGGGGGGATGCATTGCATGTATCCTTTGCATGCAAATGCCAGTCATGTCCTTGGTGTACCGGCTGGGACACCTGTAGGGTTTGTTGGTGAGTGTGTCTTGCAGAAGGTATGTAGGAGCAGCGAGTGATGGTGAATGCAAGGTGATTCCTTATGTCTTACCTATTGAGTTGGCCTTCAGTAGCCGTATGTTTGTCAGGGACTGTGAGTGGTTGTGCAGGCGAACCACCACCTTCCCGGGTATAGGCTGGGGGCCCAGGAACTCAGCGGCCTTGTCCGGATGCACATTGAAAAGCACCTGGTACCAGGTAAGGACACGTTTTTTTAGTAATCAGTATAATTGGGGCTGCATGCTGTTGGTGCATATGCCCTACTTACTGCCAGGATCCCTTGTCTCCAGCTGGGAGTTGGAACTCATCTTGGTTCATATGCATGCATATGGCATCAACATGCACATTCCACGCTGCTGTTGCTGCCGTGTAACTAGATACATAACAGTAAAACCATGGCCATCACATTTCAAAACCCAACTCGTTCTCGTTCCCACCTCGTATATGGCAGCACCCAGGCAACCCAGGGCCTCGTGGGGCTGCAGGTCCACTGCCAGGTGCAGGTCTCCACTGCTACACCGCTCCTTGAGGCCATCGTAGTCCAAATCAAGAACGTACTGCTTGTGATGCTTCACTGCTGCAGTGACGAACGGCCACCCTGATTCTGAGTTGAAGAACTGAAGGAGCTCGCCGATGAGTATCGCTCGTCTGTCGTCCTGGGCAAATTCGTCCTCGAAATAGAGTTGCCATCCAGCAGGTTTCTGCACTTGGAGAGACCACTGCTGCTGCTGCATGGTCATTTACATCGCCTCTACAAGGCTTACTTTCGGCGTACTGCGTTGCCCATGGCCTGCACACTGTTGGAACATTCTCTTGTCTGCTTGACCACGATGCCTGTTATACAGCAGACGAACCCTCTTGGAAAGACAACAACCAAGGTAACGACCAACAGAAAGTACGCGGATAATTGACTTCAGACCATTGCACCCTGGTATCTGCTCACCGTCTACTTGTCTGCAGAGCAAAGTGGGATGGAGTGAGCAAATTGCCTGACAATATCTGCCTTCACGAAATATTCAAAAGTTTATACGAAAGCCACTGGTCCCAGAATGACCGCCCGTCTGTGTGTCGCCCTTGTGAACACCTTAAAGACTGTGCCTATTGCAGGGCTCAGGTACCTGTGCAGTGCAGTTTTGTGCACTGTGCAAAGTGTGCTAGCTTAATGCATGCGTATTTCCAGGGTGGACCAGGGTGGCCTATGATGCATGCATATCTGAAGCTTTTGTTTTGCCAGCTGTAGCAGTCATGACATCGCTTCTTGCAGTAGTAGGTCGTCCAAACTCCTTGCAAAAGGTGTTAATGTTCCAGGATGACAGGTGGGCACTTACGGTGCATTGGCATGCATGCACTAAACTTCATTGCATGTGGAGGCGCTGGCATAAACCCACAGTGCACTGGCTATCTTTACCAGAAGAACCATGCTGCTGCAGGCACGAGCTAGCATATTTGGACTACATTGGCAAAAGCTCACGGCAACTGCAAATACAACTTCGGATTTTGGTGGGCTTCTTCTGGCTAGTTGCCTTGGTGAAGAATGGCCTACCTGCGCCTCTGTAGGTGTTTCCTGCTGTTGACACGACTTGCCAGCCCTCCAATGTTCCACAGTCACCTCCTAAATATTCACCTCCTAAATATTCAGTGTGGTGTGCAGAGGTGCGGCAGGCTGGGCGCGTCACTTTGTGTGTTGTGCTGTCCAGCTGTTGGGGTGCTGGCTACACGTTTCTCAGGCGCTCTCTGTCTCTTCATACCTCTGGTGGGTTTAATCTGCCGGCTGGCTGTGTTTGTACAGCTTAGCGCAGTTATGCCCACAACAGGATGCAGGGCGCAGTGCATAGGTTCACCCTAGGGTGCGGGGTGTAAGGGTTAGGGTGTAGGGTGTGCACTCAGCCACAGGATGCAGCATATTGGTTTTAACTGCTTGACTTGCAATTCATTGCCATTCATGCGCTCTGTACCAAGCAACCTTGTCCAGAACAGGCTACCTGTGTGCGTTGGAACAGGGATACAAGGCGGCATGAGGAGCGGGCTGTGTGCTCGTACTTGCTCAACTTGACGTGCGGCATGGTGTGCATCATGACACTGGAGGCTAGAGAGTGTGTGTGGTGCCACCCGGTCCTGTATGCTGCCTTGGCTGCCTATGTGGCACTCTTTGACCAGGTGGGCCAATCATGTCACGATGCCGTTGCACTTGCTACCACAAAATCCATTTGCAGTAGCCTGGCTATCAATCAACCTTTGGATGCAAAATGAATGGTATTTGAGCATTGACATACATGTACTGATTCAAAGATGGTGAAGGGGATTTTGCGCTTTGCACGTGCAGATGCGGATTGCGACGGCGATGATGCTCATCCCGATCAATGCCATGTGCTTTTTGTTTTGTGAGGCACAGCGCATGATGGACTTGCGAGCTTCTGGAGAAGGGTTCATGTTACATTCTGTCATCGCCACTTACCTGTTGTTGGTGGTGTTGATCCCCGTCGGAATATCAGTAACACTGGAAGCGAGGAATCGCTCGACTGTTGCGCAGCAATATTGCATGCTACCGAGGAGCACAGGCAGATGGCGGTATGTGTTTCCATTTTGTGGACAAGCTATGACGGAAGTGCACAGTGAATAGCACGGCTTCAACCATGCGACAGTGCAAGCAGCGCAGATAATGTGATGGAGCAGACTGCTGAAAGGCACACTTGGAATAAAATTGAATCGAATCAGCAGTCCGGAATAAAGTTGCCTCTGTGATTGCCGCCATACCCTCCCTTCTTCTTACAGTCATTGACATTTTTGGGGGCAGCTATTCAATTCAATCATGCAGTTTCTTCCTTCGGCATCTTTGTTGCGATGGATTTTATGATATCCAAAATTGCCATTGTGCTGCAGCAAGGAGTACTGTAATACATTGATACTATCAATGTGGACAATATCAGGTGGCTGGCCTTGGAACTATCTTCAAGGACATCTGTCATATGGGGTTATATAGCCGCTAATGGCATAGCCATGCATGATTCACACCAATCCACCAGTGGGTGATGATCCCCATGATCTCAGAGATACAGTGTAACAAATGAAGCTCCTAGACCACAAACATCTATCTATTTGTAAATTGACAACTTGACACAATGTGTGAAGGGGAGCAGACATAATTATTACAAGCTCTTTACGTTTACGGGCACTCTTCAGAAACCTGGCGTTGGATTTCCCAGAACTGCTGAGGACCCGATCAAATGAAATTCGCCACACAGTTGTAACGCCTGCTTTGGCTTTCACAGCCGGGTTGAACATATACCATCAGCAATGCCGTCGTTTTATGAAGTCTAGGCGTGGTAGACAGCGTCACTAGTTAGGTCACAATGTGGCTTCAGAAAGCTGTAATACATAGTAGAGGGCGTATATTGCCAGCTTTCCGAGTTGAGGTAGCTAATAACAGACACTCTCCCACAGCGTGACAGAACCTGAAAGCCACGTTAAAATTCAGTTGATACCTTTATGTGACGACTAGGTAGCCTTGCAGCCTACGTTTCCTTTTATAGAAGCTCAGTCTGTGTCAACTGGTTTGGAGAACTGGTCAGCTGTTTTGCATCTTCCTTGAAGATCCCTTGAAGTTGAAGTTCTGAGCCTCGGAGTCTGTAAGTCTTCAGCTGAAACTGTTCCAGCTTATACAGTTCCTAACGTTACTTTGAGACCTTGTAGTGCCACTACTGGTGTAGTCTCTGCCAGGCTGGTATTACCGTGTAGGAACCATGTAAGGTGGCTTGCTTAACGCCCCCCTGCAGGTTGTCATTGACAAACAGATCCAGCGTTTGTCACAGGCTTGTTGTGTTATGGCTGAATCAAATCTGTTCTGCAACAGTTGACAGTTTGTAACCAGCCATTGGCCCTCCAAAGGCAGCACATCATTTGCTATCATCCATTGCACTCAGGACAATCTGAGTATCCTCGACACCAACTTCATGAAGTTGCACATTCCTGCTGCAACAGGAGCCAACTATCTGAGTTCTCCATTTGGATGTCTCCCAGTACTTTAGATTACTAATAAGTTGTGGCAACAATGCACCGCCAGGTTTCAACATGATGGAATGCCCTGGACTGTGGGTGTGCGTCAACAAGCTGGACAGGCCTGTGCAAGCCCAAGGCGTTTCTTCAGCAACTGTGGCGTCCCATTGGAGTCAGCTGCCAGTTAGAGGTGAGTTCCCAAAGTGATAGCATATAGTGGGCCATCCACATCTGCAGCGCTTGCCAAGTGGGCCGTCCATGTTGTAAATTGTGTGTACCAGTGCAAACCGGTACGATTACTTTGGTAAGACGACCCAACACTAACGCATGCCATACACTACTGATTTGCAGATGAACTCAACTAGCAGTCAAGGCAGGATGGAATACGGTTGCCGGGACCATGATAGCACACCAGATGAATTGGCAATGCTTCTCAGCGAACTTGAGTTCAACTGCAACAAGGAAACAATGTTTGGTAAGCATAATGCTTTATGAATACGGTCTTCAATTTTACAACCATGTTTCAATTATTACCAACATGTTATTCGGAAAAATTTGAACTTTTAATTATCCATTGCAAATTGAGTGTATAATATATTGCGTCATTTTGACTGCTATGTCATTACCGTGCAACTCATGTGGAACCTCTCCATTTTCACAGCTCATCACTCATTGGCTTGCTCAGCCTTTGCCAAACATGGCATTTGTTGTCTGTAGATGCAGGCGTACCGTACGGCACTAGCAATGCCACTGATTATGGTTTATGGAGTCACAATTTGGCGGAACCATGGTCCGCTTCCACCATCCAGCGCCAGCCAACTTACTGTGGTAATACAGCATTTGACTGTTCTGCTGTCCAAGCAATTCCTGAAGAAGAACCATGTTTGTCATGGGAAGACTACTGCGGCAGCACTCCACTCGCTCTCAAGACTACGCTGAGCAGCAGCTCCCTTCAGTATGCAGCTTTGATGCCCCAGCACGCCAGTGGGACTACTTCCCTTCTGTGGTCACCAGTTTCAGGAAAAGACACGTACAGATCAGCTGACAACCAATTTGCCAATTTCCCTGCACAGCGCAACTGCAACCAATACACTGAGCTATCTACCCAGAGGCAGGACAGAATTCAAGCATATCTCATGAACGAGCACCACAGACTCTCGGACAGCCATGCTCAATATGCGGCTGCTGGCAATGCCATGTCCCTGGGTGTTCCTGGACACACACCCATGCGCGGAGCGCAGGTGTCTGTGCTGTCATCCAGATACACCCTTGGAAATTCATCCTCATTCAGCGCCAGCCACTGCTCAGCTCAGCACAGGCCAAAAGATGGCATTGAGCACGGCACTGCACAAAAGTTATTCTCAGCCCAGCCGTACAAGCCAGTAAGAGATGGCATCGAGAATGTGCCACCACAAACCCTGCCAACCTGGGATCCAAAAGCTGCGGCGTCCCAGTGTTTTATCCTACACTCTAAGGTATGTTAGCAAGACATTTGCAGAACAATTGCCAATGCATGGTGCCACATTCATGCACGTTGCTCAGAAATCCATAGATCAATTTGAGAAGAATTGGAAATCCGCAGACGCAGCCGCATTCACAACCGCAGCTAATCTTCCCATTAATGTGGCTCCATGCATACATCGACCATGTATCTCTGCGCTATTATTGCTTCTGCTTTCATTGTGCATGCAGGGGAAGTCGCCCAAGAATGTGTCAAAGGATGAGATCAAGGTCCTGGTCCACCAGCAACTTAAAGAAGGCACTCCTGTCAGAGCCCCTTGGTACAGAAAGAGCCCAACTGTGGCGGTTTCCCCTGATGAAATTATCACAGTGAGTAAATGTCACCAGTACCAACAATTAGTGAATAGACCACAGTGACTGCCAACTGCAGTTTGCCACCTATTAATGGGCACTTGCCAATATTCACGTCATGATTGTGGCCATAATGGACATCCAATGATTGGCGCGCCGTGGGATTCAAGTGCAAACAATTTTGGTAGGATAACTCAAGGTCAGGGCATTCACCAGCGCCTGTCTTTATCGCATTTTTATTAGCGGCTTTGCTGATTTTGACATTGCAATATGGGTTCCTGCACTGCGCCTACTGTTCCTGCACTTTGATTTTCTATTCCTGCCTCCTGCAGCCTACACCAAGCAGCGGCAGGTCAAGTGCAAGTAGATCAAGCCCCGCGTCCATGTCAAAACTGCTGATCACACCTCCCAACAAATCAACCAGTGCAATCACCAGTACAGGATTCTTCTGCCCTAAGTCCTCAGGTGCAAAGCCAGTCCCACATGCGGATCGATCTCTGTAGGGAGGGTCACACCGTGCTGCATTGCAAAGCGCCAATGAAACTCCCAGGAGGCTACATACCTATTAGGAATCTTAGTTTAAAAAGCCAACCGGCTGTGCCACAAGATTGCACATTTCATTATATCGTGTACTATCGTTGTTTTTTCAAAGACAGGAATCGTGATGCAACCGTGCTGTTTTGAATCAGGGCAAATCAACGCCTGAGCTATAGCTTTCACGCACCCGGCCCAATCAGCTAGCAATGTTAAATTTTACAATTGGCAAACAGCAAACAATTAATCAAAGTTCAGCAGAAAACCAGTATTGCCATCATCAAAAATCGCCAATGTTGTCCACTGTGGAATTACAAAGAGGGTTCAGGTATTCCGGCTAGCTTTCATGATTGCTGTGACAGTCATCCTGAAGCATTATGCAGGTTGAAAGATGGTTGTCAACCCTGCGCCCAAATGAGGTGGATATGAGCATAAGCTATTGATCCTGTTAGGAGGTATAACAGGAGGCTATGCTTTGTTATCAAGCCTCAATAATGTCACGCATGGATTCTTTGGGGGGAACAGCTGCAAGATGTGTCATATATGTTGGACAGTGACCAACAATGAACACTCACCAGGATTTATATAGATAAGATCTGACGTAATATATTCAAATGTACTACGGTAGTACACAGTAGCTTGTCCAAAGCAGCAGAACATGGAAATTGGATGGATTGTAATTGCAAAGATTCTAAAACTTTTACAGGCAATTTTCAGTCATAGCATGGCATAGCATAGCAATTCTGATTCACTTCTGAAGGGTGAATCACTGAGTAACACGACTGGTTGGCCACCATCTGCCACACTGGCAAATGTTGCCACTGTTACAGTGTCAGACACGCCTTGGCTCCAGGACTGGGGTGAGGCATACCCAGGCATGCTAATCTGGCTCAAAGCTGGAAATTCCATTCAATGCAGATCTTACTGAGTAACACTCTTTCCAAACCGCGGCGCAACAGTTACAGGCTGTCCAGTTGGGGTACCCGGTGTGACACATAAAGCGTCACATGCGTTGCTGAGGCACTGGCAGTGCCTCCAACAATTCATGCAGTTTGCAATACTGTTACACAGTTCAAATAGCACTCAGTCTGACGTCACCTGGCACAAGCACCAGCATGCGTGATGTCACATGAACGGTTCAGACCGTCAAGTTCTGCTGGCAGCACGCTTAGTCATCACCAACCATCGTCACCAACCAATCACTTGATCTTCATGATCAGTAGTGGGTTCTACTAGGCTACTAGCCTGTAACGCGGCATCATGCATGGCGTTAATGTCACCATCCATTATTTCAACAGCCTGAATCATGTCTGGAATTGCCACTTGTCAACATAGCGTAGCCTACTCAATTTAATCACTCGATCGACAGCAGCTCGAGTCGCAAGGGTCATCTGCTGCACATTGCCATATCATAATGCATGTATAGGATTGCTACTGCAATTGTGCCCTTGTACTAGGGTAATTGCAAGAGTATGGATTGCAGTACCTCAATAGCATGCCCCTCACCCATAGTTTTATCTCCCAAAAAGCGCACCAGTGGGGTCATGGCGCCAGCAGACACCACTGCATTTCTGCGCTGGTTGCACTCAAATGCAATATTGGCAAGCGCCCCTGCTGCCTTCTCCCGGTACCCAGGGTTGTGCAGCAGCAAGCGCCTTGAAGCCACCACCATGATGAGAGCAGATGACTGCTCAAGTAACAGTGAGACACCATCAGCATATTACATTAATAATATAAAGGTTACCAGGTGTCCACAATGCCCAAGATCCACGTGACCCAAGCGTATGTGCTGACATCAGTATATAGGGTATAGTTATGGAATTCATTTCTGACTGTCCCCCTCCATCCCCTGCATTTTACTGGCGCCCCCTGCCCCCCCCACCCCTGCCACCTCCACCCCCTCCCCTCCCGCCCCCTCCTCCCCTGCCGCCGCCGCCACCCCTGCCACCTCCACCACCACCGCCACCAGCTGGGCCCTTCTCCACCACCAGCCCCGGCACCCCCCTGAGCCCCATCATGCCAACTGTCTTTGCCTGCAGTGGTGGCGGTGAAGGGCATCCTGCAACACACACACACACACATGAATACGCCTCAGCACAATCTCGATTAACACAAAGTGGCCGCCATGTACGTACACATATATCAGTATATTTAGGTGATAGTCAAGGGTAATGAACACACAACGCCACCTCCTCAGCAGTGAAAACATTCGGTGATCACAAATTGTCCCAGCACAACGTGGTGCCTCAACCCAGTCAAACCTGATGCAGCCCACAATGGCTCCCTAGCCCCCAACTCCCCTGGGCCCCCTTGCCCACGAGTCAGGGCATGAGTGTGCAAAGTCGTTTGCAATGACCCCCACCCCCTCTCCCTTGCCCCCTTCCCTCTTACCCATGAGCTTTGCAAAGTAGTTAGCCATGGCCACCAGCTGCTCGTCGTTCCAGCCCGCCTTCTTGCGCCAGTCGCGGTAGAAGCCAAGCCACGCCTGGTAGGCCTGGCCCTTGCTGGTGGAGTCAACCTGGGCAGGGGTCCAAGGGGGTCAGGAGAGTGGGGAGGAAACATGGCCATGTTGGTGGGGAACATGGTGTGGCAGAGCCAGTGCCTGCACTTGAGGCTAAGGCTGCAATGACGTGTGCCGGTGCTCCTTGCACAGCTGGGGATACGCATGGTCATACTGCTATTAAAAATTGACGACCGGAAATACATTCCAGGTATTTTGCAGGCTCATGCCTTGTGCCTTTGATGTGCCACAAGTGTGCTTAAATGCATACTGGTGATTGCAAACCCTACAAGGATTTCAGGACTTTCCCGTAGCATCAGTTAGAGCTAATAGCTAATCAACACGAGTCCACCGGCCTTGGTGGATTCAGCCAGGGATAACGGTTGTGTCATCAGCTGCTGCGGGAAAGGTCCTGAAATTCCTAAGATATACCCTAACAGTGAACGGATCGAGTGGGATGCAATACGTACTGCAAATCCATGCATGTAGGATTTTTTGGATAATACAGACTACTGGACACACCACACATCATTAGGACCAACTTTCATGATACAATCAATAACAAAAATCAACACATCGTAATTACCCAAGATATAAATATACAGAATCATGAATCCATTTACTTCTCTGAATGGATTCTTCTATTGTTTTATATCTTTGATATTATTTTCACCTTTGCAAATGCCGCGTCCACCGCCTTCTGCGTGGCCGCCAGCTCAGCAGCAGTGACTGGCAGCCCCAGGGGCTGGATGGGCAGGTCTGCCACCTGGCGCAGGAAGGGCTGCTCAAACTCAGCCAGCATGAGCACGGCTTGGCCCGCCTTGCCTGCGCGCGCTGTGCGTCCCACGCGGTGCACATACTGCGCCTTCTCGGTGGGGACACCAACCTGAGGGGGTGGGCACAGGAGACCGTAAGGATAAGCTATGGAACCATAAAGCACAGGAGGGTAAGGGTAATTTACGGAATCATGCGGTACATCGGGAGGTCGGGCGATGCTATGCCAGGGCACAGGGCAGGAGATGCGGTGGTGTTTGGATGGTACGCTGTGCGGCCCAGGCCAGATGATGCATGTATTGCATATACTTGGTGGTCACACCAAACTGAGGGAGGTGGGCACAGGAGACCGTAAATGTGAGTCATGCAATGCCAAACCCTAACCAATAACCCTACACCCTGGGGAACAGAGGGCAAGTAGTGCGATGGTGATTTAGGAGGTGCCCTGTGCGGCATCAACGATGCCAAATAATATCAACCCACCATGCCACATCCACACGCCCCTACCATCGCCCCCCTCTTTATCCCCCCCCCTCCCAGCACAACCGCACCAGGCGCCTGCACCCCTATCCCCACACCCACCTGCACCACCAGCGACACATCCGGGTAGTCCACCCCCCTCGCGCTCACGTCACTGCTGAACATGGCGCAGCGGTTGCCCCGCCGGAACTCGTCAGCCGCCTTGGTGCGGTGCGTCTGGCTCTTGCGCGAGTGCATCTCAATGAGGTTGGCCATGCCCATCTCGCGGAACAGCTCAGAGTATAGGCCGGTGAGGCGGGCGGTGGTGAAGAAAACCATGACCTGGAAATGGGGAGGGCGTGCGAGGTGATGGGGGGGGCTTGATGGAATGGCAAAGAGGATTCAGGGGATGTGTCAAGAGTTTCCCCTTTTTATTATTGTGCATCTGATGAGCTGGCCACGCCCATTCGTGGACTAGCTACAAGTACGCTGCGCAACCCTGCCCAACCTTGTACTTATCCTCGTTTGCTGCGTGCATAATGGACACCCCTCGACAATTGCCCAGAACCCTAGCTACGTGTGCTATAGAATCCTACCCACCTTGTAGTTCTCCTCGTTTGCTGCGTGCACGTTGATGACGTGCCACAGGTGGGCGGCAGTGGATTCCATGGGGTGCACGATGGACCACTGCTCAACCTGCAAGGGAGAGGGGCACGTGGGGTCAAATACTGCTATCACACGCGCGGGGGTCAATCACTACCGCCACATGCGGGGGCAGTGGTATGGCAAGCAAAGGGATCAATCGCTGTTGCCACATGCAATGGGTCTGCATGGCTCCTGCATGCTGCTGACTGGCATCTAACGCCCTTTGACCCATGTGACCTATACCTGCCAAGCAGCACCTCTCTCCACCCACTTCCACTTTGGTGATGCTCCTTCCCCCCCCCCCCCCCACACACACCCACCACCACCACTCCACCCACCACACCCACCTCGGTGTTTGTGTTGTGCTGGTCGTCCCCCACCACATCCACATACGAGTGCTTTGTCTGCACCGACGTGGCGCACAGCTGCTGGATGTTGGGCGGGAAGGTGGCGGACAGAAGCAGGTTCTGGCGGGTGGTCTTGGGGGGCAGGTTGGCCAACATGGCGTCGATGGCGGGCCTGTGGGGGTGGGTGTGGTGGTGGGTGGCTGGGTGTGTGGATGCGTTGGTAATGGGGTGCCGTTCCTAGCCAACTTGTAAGATGCTTTTGTGCATGGAAATTTAAGTGGGGGGCTGTACTCGTTGCTAGCCTGGCTTCAAAGCTGGAATGCCCATATTTACTCATTTGTGCAGTGAGTGTAGGCACCAATCCATGCACACAGGCTTCGGGTTGTACGCATTTGCCCCCCATTCACTTGAAGCCCATGTCCAGCAGCCCGTCAGTACCATCCAGCACCAGCACCCGCAGCTGAGTCTGCATGCAGACTCGAAGGTTTAGGGTGTAGGGTTAGGCTAGGGTTTGGTGCCACTCACTTGAAGCCCATGTCCAGCAGCCAGTCTGCCTCATCCAGCACCAGCACCCGCTGCTGAGTCAGCATGCAGACTTTAGGGTTTAGAATATAGGGTTACGGTAGGTTTTGCCGCCACTCACTTGAAGCCCATGTCCAGCAGCCTGTCGGCCTCATCCAGCACCAGCACCCGCAGCTGAGTCAGCATGCGCGCCAGGGTGCCATTCTCAAGGTGGTCATTCAGGCGCCCAGGGGTGGCGACCAGGATGTCGGGCACGCCGCGCTGCAGGGCGGACTGGTCGCGCTGCATCTTGGTGCCGCCCACCATCACCTGCGGAGGAAGGGGGAGGGGGAGGTGTAAAGAGAGGGGAAGGGAGGTGCGCGGCATCCAAGGCTGGGTGTGATGCCCTGGGGCTGTGCGTGTCATGTGGCGTGTGCTGCAGTGGTAGGCACCTGAACTCTAAAGCCTACACGAGCAACATGGTGCCCCAGGTGGCTGAAACTGGCGGGGAGAAAGTAGCGCCTGCATTGTTGCACTGCACTGCACCACCCTGCCGCGGCATCTCATCAGCTGCATTCACAGGCGTGGAACCCTAAACCCTAAAACACTAAACCCTAAGCCCTGCACACGCAGCGTGGTGCCCCAGGTATTGAGCCAACAGGGAGAGCGCTTTGCTGCGATACGCGTGGCTCGCCTGCCACGGAAACCTACGCCCTAAACACAAACCCTTAACGCTAACCACCTTAGCCTCACCTGCACCGACATCCCGTGGAACTTGACCAGCTGCTTGGCCTCCTCGCCTGTCTGCATGGCCAGCTCCCGGGTGGGGCTCAGCACAAGGACCGACACATTGCCACGTCCCGCTGGCTTCTTCAGGGCCCGCTCGATGGCTGGGATGAGGAAGGACAGGGTTTTGCCGCTGCCTGTGCGTGCGCGGCACACGGTGTCTTGGCCCGTGAGGCAGCTGGGCAGCATCTGCGCCTGGGCTGGTGTGCAGAACTGGTACTTGAACACGTCGTGCAGCGCCCTGCGGTGGAGGGGGGGCAGTGGTTGAGGGAGGGAACGGCGCTGTGGGGTGCTTTTTGTGGGATTGCTGATCGTGTGGAGGTGGGTACTTGTAGGTCCCAGTGGGGACAAGGGCACTGAGTCAGCCCTTGGCAGGCACCACACAAGCACAGCACAGCACGAGGAGTACATACAGACAAACAGAACTGGTATATAAACAGCTCAGGGGCGCCAGGCAGGGGGCACCCCATGCTAGAAGGGCGTGTGTACTCCCTGTGTGTGGTTGAGGTGAAAAGGCATACCGTTTTGTCAGCGGCGAGATGTCAAAGCTGTCAAAGCGCACGTCGCTCATCACGATGGCAGGAGCCGACGGCCGCTCGGCGGGCACGACGGTGGCCTCAACCTGGCCCGCTTGGCTCCTGTTCATTTGCTCGGTTTGGGTCCAGCCTCCAGTGGCGACGCCAGCAGCTGTTGCCGGCTTAGGGCCGTTCCTGGGCCGCTTGCTGCGTGATTTGGTACTCTTTGGTGCTGTTTGTGGGTTCTCCATGGCTGCGGCTTGGGCTAGCGAGCAGAAGCGGTGGTAAGGGCGGGTTGATAAGCTCAGTTTCAAGGCCCTACACACGGACCGAGCTGCAATCTGCATGCCAATGGCTGGTCAATCGGCCACTGCGTGCAGCTGACAAGCTTTCAGGCTTCAAGAGGAAAGCAAAATTGTAATATAAACTTGTATCGAGGTTCAACAAGCTGGTAGGAGTGAAGTGAGTGGCGGATCAAGTGGCCAAATGCGATGCGATGCCGTACGCCAGGAAGTCAGACGGCGGCCAATGATTTAAAGCGACTAAGTCGGTTGTTTTTTCACACTGAATACGTAGCAAAGCCTTTGACTCTCTGGTTAGGGCGGCTAGACAACGGCTGGACCAACAAAAACTTGCCGCCCTTTGCAAGTCTGGGCTCGCTCGCTCCCCGCTCACACTGACTTGCTGAGCTTCACACAGGCCTCTTATAAGCACTTCACATTGACACCAATAGGACCAAGGCGTGGTGCGAGCAAAGGCACCAACATAGCGTCCACCTTCTCCGTTGCTGTACACCAGGGAATACCGGGGGGTTGTGTGGCAACGGCACAGCGGTGGCATCTGGGCAGCAGCAAAGATGGCGCCAACGGGAAGCAGTCACGTTTCGTACACTTTAGCTGGCTTGGTCGCGATAGGCGGCTTCTTAGGCTATGCCAAGAAGAGATCGGTGCCTTCGGTATGCTGTTGGAGTGTATAGTTTGTTGGCGACTTCATGTTGCATATGCATGCATGCATGCCTGCAGTTCCTCCACACACGGCACGCATGTCGTTTCCCGTGTGTCTGTAGGACCTGGGACTGGGATTTTGCGTCAATGAATTGTGGTGCACTTATAATTACTAGGCATTGTGTGTTCCCACTGGGTGCTGGCTAATGCACAAGTGCATACCTGCCTGCGCCTTCCCGCGCGAGGTGAAACCCTTCTTGTTCTGCAGCTGGTTGCTGGCTTGGGGCTGGGAGGGCTGTTTGGCATCGGAGGTTACTTGATACAGGTGAGAGTCAATCTGCATGGTCATGGGGCCATACTTTGCTCAGTTTTCTTCCATGTCCATACCACGCCATGCCATGCAGAACGCCATGCCATGGGTCACCCCAATGCTCGGGGATTGCTTTCTGCGACCCTGCCCTGCAGAACTGGACACCCGTAAAATAAAAAAATGTTTTAAATGAAGAGCTACCCTGCCTGTCCTTCCACTCAACGGCTGAAATGTTACTAGCTACTTAAATTCAACGTCAGTTATTTCATCACGCCCGCTCGCCTGTGCATTGCAGTCTGGCCAGTCTGAGTATGGGCATGAGGTCAGTCTGCTGAGCTCTGTGCTGCTGACGGGGGCAATGGGTGCACGCTACATCAAGACAAAGAAGGTGATGCCGGCGGGTGCGCTGACCATACTGGGAGCGTTGAGTGCAGGGTACCAGATGCAGAAAACCCTGGAGTGGCGCCAGCCGACGGAGCTGTGAGGCGTTGAGTGACCTCAGCGCCGCAGGCCATACCAACCTACCGTACCACTCCAGCAATACTGTCTGCAGCGTTGAATACTGAAATGAGCACAGTTGACTTCTTGTTGATTACTAGTGGGCGACACGTCCCAGTTTTGATACTTTTGCCGCCATTTGCAGATGGATGTGGCAGAGATTTTTATTGCACTAGAGCCTCTTTGTAGAGGTCACCTCAGTCACAAGATTTAGTACAGGTGCGTTCAGCGTGCCTGGTTCCTGTACAATATTGCACTGTCGAGGGATTTCATGCACTCCATAGCTGGTCCATTTTTTGTGTGTTAAAGAGACAGTTCCTTTGCAAGGCCACGGTCATGTTGCATTCCTGTTGTCAGTTTGATTTGTGCCACATGGGTTGCATGCACCTGCCTAAAGTTGCACTCCAATGACCTCCTTGACTGTCCCGGGAGATAGCTTGAAACCTATACAAAGCTCACGGTGTAGCGACAAAGCAGCAGTTCTCTAACACCTTCAGCAGGAACCAAATAGTGGTCAGTCCACTAGTGCAATCCAAACAAGCACTGTAACTTTGGCTTGTAGAGACTTGGTCCACCTTGATGTTTGGGGCTTGATATAGCTGTCATGTGAGGTTCAAAGCGTTCCCAGCGCATTTCAAAAGCACTTTGGTGACCGTATCAGCTACCTGCTTGGCCTGGTCATTTCCACACATGCCTGTTAACCTGTAGCTCACTCCACCGTTGCTTATGACTTTCCAAGCAGTACCATGACAGCTCGTGAAGGGACGCACCCATGGCGGACGAAAGCTCCGACCCAGTTCTGCTCGTCAGGCCCGCAAAGTTACAGCTTCCAAGCAAAGTGTACGTTGCCGGAGCGGTGACAGTGTCCCGCCTGCGGGTGCAGTGGCAACCAACGGATGTCAATGCCGCACAACCGCTCACGCTCTCCGTGGCGTCGGTTACAGGTATGGCTAGGTACAATGCGTGTTGGCTAATAGTCGGAATGCTTTCCTTGTTTGCTGAAGGATGTGCGGGCACTCTGAAGCGAGCGAGTACGTAGTGGGCATGGTGACATATGCATGCGTTACAAGATGCATGCATGCATCTTTCTTGTGCAGAGGACTGTGCAGATCCTACTGACCCTTCATCCCAGTTTCATCACGAAAAATCATTTCCAGCATTTCTGCAACTGCATCGCACCCTGCACCCCGCTGAACCACCTCCCCTTCCCAACCCCCAACCCCCCACCCCCCACACACCCACCCACAGGCCAGCAGCGCGCCAAGGGCAAACCCTTCCTGCGACTCGCCACCACCGCCGCAGCCGCCGTGTTCGAATTCGAATCCGAGTCTGACCGTGACCTGGCAGTGGACACCATCGCAGCTGCCCTGCAGGCCAAGACCGACAAAGGCAAGCAGCCTGTGGGGGGTGGGGGGAAGCCAGGCAGCGGTGGGGGGCCCAATGGGGAGGTCAAGAAGGAGCTGCTTTCGGAGGACAAGTGAGTGCAAGGGCGGGGGCTGGGGGCTGGCCTGGGGCATGGGGCTAAAGTGTGGGGCATGGCTGGCGAGGGCGAGGGGCCGGGGGTGGAGAGGGGAGTTGTGCTCATATGGGTGGTGTGGTGCCTGCGGGTACTGCAGCTATGCTGGGTTTACATGCATTCCAGCAACACGCCAGCCAGCAGCCAACATGGCTGCAAAATGGGGCGCCACGTGCATATGAGGCAAATTTCAACATAGCACATCTCCAGCCATACCCATCATACATGCCTGGCCACGACCCCACTCCTACCCCCACCTCCCTGTGCAGGGACCTGCGTGAGCTGTACAGCCAGCTGGTCCAGGGGGGCATACTATCCGAGGCGGAGTTCTGGCAGGGGAGGCAGAGCAGCATCAAGGCGCGCATGGCGCAGGGGCAGAGGCAGAGGTGCGCCCAGGGGCTTGATTAGGACTCGGGTCAGGGCTAGGGTCAGGCCTTAGGATCAGGGCTAAGGGTCAGGGAGGTAGGAGTCAGGGCTAGGGTCAGGGCTAGGGTCGTATCCAGCGCCAAAGGTGCGTCGGGGCTGTGTCAAGAGTGTGCATCAGGTCACCCACTGCTGCAGGGCATTTCTGCTACCACAAGCTCCTGTGGGCAGCCTGCTGTCCGGGACCTGAAGGGGATTACTCTGGCGATCATGCACGATCATGTAATCACCTCGCATGCCATGTGGCTACTTGCCATTTGTACATTGGGGTCAGTCAGAGGTCACATGACATCTGGCGTCAGCCTGGTGCTGATCCACATGTCGCCACGCGTATTGCACATGTTACATGCCGCAAGCACATGCCTTGCCATGGCGCTTTGCCGATGAAGGTGCCTGCATGGACCATTTGGTGGAGCGATTATTTACCAGAGCCATTGAACCATTATCCACGCCCATCCCCCACACCCCGTAGGAACAGAAAACCTTCATAGCATGCCGTAAATGCCTGCAACCCCCCTTCAATCCATGTCAGGTCGTTGTACGCATCTCACTGCGCTGCCTCCCCTCCCTTCTCCAGGGCTGGGCTGAGGTCCGCCATGCTGGCCGAGGTGCGCCCCAGTGCCGATGGCCAAACAGAGACGGTGCACTACAAGCTGACGCCAGAGATGATCCACCAGGTAGGGTTCAAAGGAGGGGGGATCCTGTACCCTACTCCTACTGTCTAGGGAATCCTGTGGGTGGGGAGGGGGATGTAAATGTCCTTCCCCCGCAATTTTGGCCTACAGACGGTGTATCTCGTGTCATCACATGGGGTTGAACTCCCCTGCACCCTATTAACCACAAACCCTAATCGGCCAAGGTATGTGCCAAGAAGCCCGAGGTGCAGCGCGCCTTCCCTACCCTTCAAATTCTAAACCCTAAACCCTAAACTATAACCCTACACCCTTGGCCGCAGATATTTGCCGAGAAGCCCGAGGTGCAGCGCGCCTACCTTGCCAACGTGCCTGCCCACCTCACTGACAAGGAATTCTGGACAAAGTACTTCAAGAGGCAGTACCAGATGCAGGTGGGTGCACGGCGGTTGATGTGGGGGTGGGTTTGGCTGGCGAGGGGCTGTTTTGAAAGGCAGGCCAATTTGCACATGTGAACCAAGGCGCACATAAAAACTAGAAAGAAATAATTTTTTATTCCCTTCCTGTTCGTTCCTTTACTTTCCCAAGCCGTCCTGCCCTCCCCAGCCCTCCCACCCCACAGTAAAGTAGCAACCCACCTGTGCACCTCGCCCCCTTTACCCCCTCTCACCCAACCCCCCACCCCCACCCCCACAGGCCCGCCGCAGGAAGCTTGCAGGTGGCCAGGTGGATGACGACAAATTAATGGACGAGGAGGAGGACCTGTTCTCAAAATACCTGGGGCCCCCCGCCCCCGCCGCCCCTGACACCCTGCGCAGCCGCCTGTCCCGTGTGGACCCCACCCTCGACCTCATGTCAGACATGGTGGATGGGTTCAGCGAGGGGTACGGGGTGCTGCATGACAGCGGGAAGGTGCGCCACTTTCCCGTTATTTGCACGTGCTTTTATATGTTGTGTTAGCTTTTTAGTAAGTATGTGCATTCCAGCTTTTTGCCAGGTTAGCATGCCTGGGTATGCCTCACCCCAGTCCTAGAGCCAGGGCTTGTCTGACACTGTTTCCAGTGTGGCAGATGGTGGCTAACCAGTCGTGCCGCTTGCTGCACTATCGTGCTACCCAAATTTATGTCTTGTGCTGAAACAATGTAAATCCGTATGATGGGGGGAAAGTATCCTGATCATTGATACGGTATCAATTGTACTTAAAAATCCAAATCACGTGATTTTGATTGTGATCCAGGCCCCCTGCCGCCCTTTGCATTGTGTCCCACGGGACCCACGATGTGCCCCTCCCCTTGCCACCCACAGCGCCCTGCCCACGTAACATTCCCACCATCCCCACTCCACCACCCGCAGGACGCTGGCGCAGGGGCGCACGCCGCCTCCGCCCTCGAGGGTATCGTGCGCGACATTAACCGCCATGCGCAGGTGGTCATGGAGGGGCTGCCTGAGGCGCTGCCTGGGGATGCTCGAGCAGCGGCGCTGGCATTGGAGGTGGGTGGGTGGGTGGGTGGGCGGATGGATCCATGGCTGTATGTGGAGGCACAGGGTGTGTGAGGCGCCAAGGTTGCTGTGTGTGTATGTGTGTGTGGTGGTTGTGGGGCAGGGTGGAGGGTTAGGGGGGAGCAAAGGGGTGTGAGGTACCGGGCGGCGCTGGCACTGGACGTGGGTGGAGTGGTGGCTTTTCCTACGGTTCCACGAAAATCATGTGGCTGGCTTTTCATAAATATATTTTAATGTTGTGTTCCAACCCTCCTGTGTTTGCCCGCAGGCGGCAGCTGCTGGTGGCTCTTCTGGTGGCGGGGTGGGGGGCGACGTGGGTGCCGACATGCGGCGGGAGTGGCAGCTGCGTGCGGGGAGCGGGCTTGAGGACCTTGAGGCGGCACCACAGGAGGGGTTTGCTACGCTCAAGATACAGGTAGCTGGCGGGGTCAGGGACAGCGCACACCTGCACTGCACACAGCCTGTATCAGCGAGACCCCGTTCTATAGCAGTCACCCCTGCACAGCTTCCGCCAACCAGATCAGTTTGAGAGGCCTTGTAATTTGAGATGTATGTAAGCAAGGGCAATAACATGATGATGATTTTTTTTGTTTTTAAATGTCATTACCTTCGATGATAAAATGTATATCTTGCTGCAAGTAACCCCCTAGCAACCCAGACCCTCCCCTGCTTCCGCCAGGACCCGCGCAAGTACTATGAAATGGCTGGCAGCTCGGGTAGAGGCGGCGCCCCCAGTGCCATGGACATCGACAGTGCAGGGCCACCCAGCCTTGCGCGCGTGGTTGCGGCGGTGGATCCCCGCGCCCTGCCCTGGCCGCCTGTGCAGCCCGATGATGCTTACCACGTGTTGCTGGAGCTGAGCGCAGGTGAGGGGCAGCACCAGCAATAAGAAAAATATAATACATCAACATTTATGAATAATACTCCGTAAATACTTGAGCCTAAAATCCATACTCACTAAACAAATAGTAGTTGAGAAAGAAAATAAGTGAAATCATGCAGGGTGACTTTATTGGACCCCAAAGTATGTGGCAAAATCTGGTACTAAGCTGTATTCCCCGACACTCATTGCCCAACTCAACCACATCCCTTCACCCGCAGGCACCAGCGGCAGCGCCCATGCGGCGGAGTTCGGGCCCTATGGCAGTGCCGTAACACTCTCCCCTGAGGAGGGCCTCCTGCCCCAGATGGTGGCCCTGTGCCGCGGCAGCGCGCTGGCCGTCAACGAGCTGCTGCGCCATGCGTGGGGGTGCTTCCCGCTCACTCCGCCCCGGGAGGCCAAAATGGGGCGCCTGGGGAGGGCGCTGCGGGAGCAGCTGGACAGGTGCGTGGAGGGGGGGATGGGTGGCGTGCACACGTTATGGGCAATAGCAGGTTGGCATGTGGCTGGAAAAGCAAGATTAATAAATATATAGAAATGAAGGCAAACGCTCTAAAGGTCTTTGAGCTGCTGCCATCCCTGATTTAGCCTCATCTGGGAGGCCAAGATGGGCGCCTGGAGAGGGCGCTGTGGGGGCAACTGGGCAGGTGCGGGGCATGGTAAACATAATGGGGTTTGGTGGAGGCCATAACATCCACCATGCTTCATGTTTTCTGGCTCATGGGGTGTGGAACATAGGTCAGACCAGCGTGGCCTATCTTTTTGCAATCATCGCTGACTCGAGGATCGCATCCCGGGTGCCGCCTGGATCCCTAGGGTCCGACCCCGCCATCATCCCATCTGATGCATGCATGGTCAACACAGCATCTGGTGATATTGTGGGATTGACGCCAGCGGTGTGGAGCGGGTGCATATAGCCCCGCGGCCATAGCAACCGCCCTTGAACCCTCAACATGCAAACACTATGGCAACGGAGTTTCTCCCAGCCGTCTTATAGGCGCATCATAGCATTTCTCATAGCTATCTCAAGGCTGTCTCATGGCTACCTCATGGAAATCTCATACGTGTCTCATACGCATCTCATACGTATGGGATGTGGCGGGGCAATGCGAGATGCCTATGAGAAATTATTTATCTCATAGCCCCTCTATGAGACGTCGCATACACATCTTATAGATGGCTCATAGTGCATATCATGGGCGTCTCATGAGGGCACTCTGGGAGGAAATATCAGCAAGGATGGTACCATAGCATACTGTAGTTACACATACTGAGGCTCAAATGGTGGTTATTTAGTGGCATGGTATAATCCAGCACCGTTTCCATAGTGAAAGGGGCGACATTTTGGTGCTATGCCTTTGATACCCACGGCTGAGACTAACTGAAGATGGTGGATGGTGTTGCAGGATCGACGCCATGCAGGAGGCGGCCAGTGGGGTGGAGCGGGTGCACATAGCCCAGCTGCTGCGGCCAGTGGCGGCGGCCATACAGGCAGTGCTGAACAAGTACGAGGCAGAGATGCAGCAAAGAGGCGCTGCCAAGGGCGGGGGGAGCCAAAGCATGCCAACTGATGGGACGCAATGACGCATGCCATGATTGAATCAATGATGACATCTTGCTGTGGGTTGCTTATGGAATGAGCAAAAGAGGGTTGCTAACTGTGATACGAGTGACCGGCAAGGCCTTCAAAGTTTGATTTAATGTGCTGTCTCTTTCTTTTCTTTCCTTTCTGACTGGCAAGGCATGCCCGTGATGCCGTGCTGCATTTGCGGAACCAATGTGCATCGCATGCCCAACTGGTGCTGAGATCGCCCCTGTAAATCCTCTTGCAAGCGGATGGCGCAATGGTGCTGGCGCTGCTGTATGGTGCAATTGCGTGCATAAATGGTCCTGTCTGCACGCCATCCCTGCAATGCAAGTGGGTGGCCAGATGGTGGGCGCAGTGGCATGCGATGTGAAGCAAATGCATACATGCAGCTTGCGCTGCTGTGCGTGGCCAAACCGGTGGCCATCAAGCCATGATTCCACAGCTGGTCATGAGGGTCACTGCGGTCTCGTGTTACAGAGAGGGGCGCTCCAAGCTGTGGTGCTGCACAACCATGTGTGCTGCGTGGCTGTCACATGCTGCAGTGTCTAGCACCCACACTTGCTGTCCCTAGTCCATACTTGCATTGGGCTGGAGATTGCTGGGATGGTACTGCACTGTTCCAAAAGCTGTACTGCTACGGCTCCCGCATTACGGCAAGCAAGGACAGCTTGCGAACCCCCCGCCAGCTGTGCAGAGACCCCCTCCGACAACTGGCGAGCTCGCGGACAGCTTACGCGTTGCGGCTCTTGATCACATTTTGGCTCTTCTTGATGGCTGCCAGGCGTGCCAGGGCTGCCTTCTTGAGGTCGGGGCGGGTCTTGGACACCTGCTTGGACAGGGAGGCTGCTGCCCGCCTGATGGCCTTCTTGGACACCTGCTTGCTGGTGGACTGGCCGGGCTTGGTGGGGTTCTTGAGCCTGTTGGTGGTGATCTCCACACCGCCCTCCACGGCGTTCACACCCACAGTCTTCTTGTTGGCCAAGCCTGGGAAGAGGTGCAGTAGTGACAATGAGCACAGGTGATTCTTGGTGGGGCAGAAGCATTTCTGACACAGTAGGCACTCCATATGACATGGCTTGGTGAGAAAGCACTGCCTGTTGTTCACAACTGCATCTATTACTACAGTGCCTGTTTTCCCAGCTGCGCCAGGCGTATCAGGTAAGAAGTAAGGAGTGGATTGGCTTGTGTTCGCATCAAGATTCCGTACAGCTGGAGAGTTTTGCATACCAGCTGGGTCTGTGGTGTATGTATGACATACTACAGGGCAGGTATGGACCCTTGTGCAGCTTTTGCATGCGTGGTGGATGCATACGCTCTGTGTACGCCAGATGGAGGCCCTGGACAGAGAACATGGCCGGTGATACACCCTGTAGAGCCCACCGCACCTGAGTACTTGTACGAGTGCTTGTTCAACAAGTTGTTGGGCTCGGAAGAGAACACCGCCCCGTGGAAGCCCTTGACGATGAAGGAGTTGTGCCCCTTCACCAGCTGCCACACCAACTCGGAAGACGCCATTGCGGTAGGGGTACGGCGTAGGGGCCGTGGGTGGGGAGATGGAGCGAAAGAGGCAGAGTTAGAGAGCCATTTCCTGTCATATTTCCAAAGTGTCGGCGCACTGAACGCTTGCCGGCGGCCCACCGGCCACCCAGGCGGTCTAAGGCCGCTTTTAATGAGAATGCAATTAGCAGTAGCAGGGTCTGCCCAAAACGATACACTAGGCCAGGAACCAGGTCTTTCCTATCATCAGCTAGCGGTTGAGCAGATTCGGAGGCCTTACATTTATCCACTGTCTCGTATTTCCATACGCCCACCATGAAGCAGGCGCTGGCCTACAGGCGTCTTTTACAACAGGCAGTTCGGCAATGGGACGTGTCAGCAATTAGCTGTTCCTTTGAAACAGAAGCGTACCGACGATGCAGCAGTTTGGCGGAGCCGTCGTCATCTTCAGGTATCCTCCTAATGCATGCATGCATGCTATTGGACATGGCTCTACCTGGTCAAGGGACAGTTTTCCTTAAGAGATCATTAAGTGGGTATTTCCGAGTTTTCATTTGCACCATGCACATTAGTGACTGGCGCGGGTACCCGTCCACAGATGTAGAGGACGAGCAAGAGCAGCAGATAGACACAGTACACGCCACCTTGAGACACGATGCTGGGACGATACCGTCCAACAGGATACGAAAGGTACAGCTGCTTGCCACAAGAAAGGCCTTCTTTTAACAGTTTTCGAAATTTTTGAGTCTGGATTGCACTTCATGCTCATCCGCTGGGGGACATGGGGATGCTTGGGCCCCAAGTTGGGGACTATTTTGAAGCTGAATACCCACCTTTGTGCAGGTTGGGCAGCTACCAGGGATCCTGTTCTCCCTGCCTGACGAGCGCTCTGCGTTGTTAGCCCTGAACCCCAAAGAGATTGAGCGGCTGGTAAGTTGGCGCTCCACATGACGTCAGCCATCTGGGCGACTGTCGCAGCACCACATCTTATCTGTTTGTGCATTGTATGCTGCGGGCTGGGGTGGACCTGGCCACCTTGCAGCGGTACAGCTACACATACTGAGCATTTACATGGGGTCCCCAGTGGGTGTGGTTGGAAACTAAGGCTTGGTTCTGCCGGGGGGTGTCACCCCATGTTCAATGGTGTATGGCGCACAACCACACGCTGGACCTTATCGCTGCGGCATCAGCCGATAGACAATGCCGGCAACATGCACTCGGTACTTCTCACACTTTGCGCAGGTGAACAAGTATGGGCGCGTGGGTGTGACCTGCCGGCCCATGAACATACTTGTGGGGGGGGAGGATGGGCAAAGCGTGACCTACAGGGCGCTGGTAGGTGGTCCTGCACGTGAAGTAATATTACAGGATTGAATTTATGAGAATGTCACGAATTTTCCAGGCGCCGTGCAGCGTGAACCAGGCCCAGCTCCGGCCTAAACCCTAAACCCGAAACATGAGCCAGGGCCCAGCACCACCCTGCCGCAACCTGCGCCACCACGCCTTGGTTGGTCGGGTATCATCCTGAAGCCCTAACAACGCCCTCTGACCCTGTCAGCATCCACCCTAACAATACCCTCTGCCACCCTTCCACCAGGCCCGCCAGGTGCACATGAATGCAGCAACCCTAACAAATCCCCCTACCTCCACGAACCATAACATTGCCCTTTAAAAACCCTCCAGGCGCGCCAGGTGCACATCAATGCAGCGAGCGACAAAATTGAGAACATCACGTTCATCCACTGCCCGCCTGAGCGCCTCGTGCGGCTCAACATGCCAATCGCGGTAGGGACATTTGACTTACCCTACTCCACCGCATCTTTTGTGGCTTCTATGCAGGCATTGCCACTGGTAATGATTCACAATCACAGGGCAAAATCATTGTTGCGCAGTTTTTTATTATTGTTTTGTTGCTTCATGATGTCTTCAGAAAAATCTACTGAGCTGTGTCCCCCCGCCCATCGCTCACCCTTATCCCGCTTGGCCCCCCAGATCCTAGGTGAGGACTCCTGCCCTGGTGTGAAGGCGGGTGGCTTTGTGAGCCTGGTGAAGCGCTGGGTGAAGGTGCAGGCAAAGGGGGAGAACATCCCGCCCTACATAGAGCTGGATGTCACACACTTGCAGGTAGGCCAGCGCTGCTGCATCGTAAAATCTTTGTCGCCATGAAGTTTATACAAAAACATCTACAAAGGATCCAATTTATAAGTTTCAAAATAATGAAAAAACATCGGGACCTGACCATAAAGGGACTTGTTTCCATGCAAAGCTTGCTGTGGTGTTGGTTGCTGTGCATTTGTCAGGCTAGTGGAACGCGTTTGTACCCTGAGTGGGGAATAACAACAATGATGGACGATTTTGAAGAAAAGGTAAAACAAGGGTTACTGTCCTGTGTGCATCACACCCCATTGTGATCACGTGCAGGTTGGCAACATCATACGGGTGCGGGACGTGCCACTGCCAGATGGTGTGGAGATGCTGGAGAAGGTGCGTTCCACGTCCCAACATCGTAGGGGCCCTATAGGGGGCATCGCTGCTGGAAGGGTAGGGTGAGGTGCCGATTCTTAGTAATATGCGACCTTGCTGTCTTCACCTGCCAATCGTGAGGTTTTGAGGGTGGCAAGGTGTTATTTATTTGTGATTTGTTGCACAAGGGGGTGCTGCGCAGGCTGGCGGGTGTGCAGTAGCAGCAGATGACCATGGCAGTTGTTGCACATATATAAAGCACTGCAACCAGCGACTGCCAGCAAATGGCAATGTGTCTCAGCACTTTCTTCTCCATTTTTTACTTTTATTTCTTTCCTGAGCACGCTGCACCTGCGCAATCCAAACACAGTCTAGTGTATCGCACAAGGCACACCACCATCAATTCATGTGCAGTGCAGTATTGATGACGACCTGGGTTTGCGGGTGCAGCCTGAGGGTGCAGTGCAGTCCACCATTGGCAAGCCTAACGCCATAAAACCCTAAACAGTCCACGGTTTAACCCTGTGTGTGTCCTCTGCGCAGCATCCGGAGAACCCCGTGTGCAGGATCGGCGGGAAAGTGCGCACTGCCAGCGGCAGGGACACAGCCGATGCAAAGTGAGAAGGGACGCCAACCTGCGGCAGGTTGTGCTTGAGCATTGGGAGTGTCGTATGGCAGCAACCTCCCCCGCCGTCCTAAGTGGCCGGTGAGCATGGCGCAGGTTTCATGGTGGCGGTTCCCATCGTCATGCGCTCCGAGCCCATGTGGGCCAGCTCAACCGTTGAAACAGGATGGGCAAGGAGGTCAGCCCTGGCAGGGTATAGCCCCGGCAGGGTATAGATGATGGTGACGATTGTTTACAGCCAAGAATGTTTTTGGACAATTGAACAATGAGGTTTTTCCCCCGGCCTAACCAACGAAATCAGCATAAGCCCAACATTTCTTAAATTACCTCTATCAACAACATAGCCTACATGATATTTGTAATGGCTTTCCATCAAGCTGAAGTGCAAGCAACTTGCCTTGAAGGGTGACAGGTCGAAGCAGGGTCACAAAGTGGCTGCGTTGCAGCATATGGTAGCCTTGACACCCAAGGGATGCACAGGACGTTGAAATGGCAGGAGGAAAAGAAGTAAAATCGCTGTGTTATGGAAGCTGCTGCCTAAAGAGGGCTGGGTGCCACACCAGTGTGTGGAGGTCACGTCCCCCTGCCAACTGCCTTTCAATGGTTCGAATCATATCATATCAAAGTGGCCACTGCTGCCCGAGTGTCCCACCACCAGCCATACACCCATGGCCAACCCCACGCGCACTGCCTACCCCCACACTGCAGCCAATGGCTGGTCGGCATCACAGCGAGTCGCAACCTAGTATACAGCTCACACCCCACCCCCCACCCCCTGCCCCGGCCTTGCACCCCCGCTCCTACTGCGGGAACAGCGGCGGGCTGCGCGCGTCCTCTGCGTCCATGTCGAACTCCTGCCGCCCCGTGCCGCCCGCCAGCGGCTCGAAGAATGCCTCGCGCGCCTCCTCGTTGGAGCGGGGGGCTGCGCAGCACAGCAGGGGTACGTGGGTGGGTTGGGTGGGGGTGGCCATGCGGCGGGGGTGCAAGGCCAGCAGGATGCAGGACTCGATAAACTAGAAGGTTGCGTGGAGTGAATGACAAGCAGTTGCATAGCTGGCCACAAGCAAGACCCAATGGATGCATCAGTGAGCTACCTCAGTGCAAGGAGCTGGTGGAAAGAGGAAGGGTGACACATGTGGAATAGGAGCCATGCATGTGTGTACAATGCCCATGTGTATGGCCTGGACTCAAAGGCACGCCCACCCCCTGATGCAGCTGCAGCACGTACCGTGAACCTTGTCCATGACCCAGCCCCATGCTCCGCGTGCGCTGTCCGCCGCCCACCCAAACAGCGAGCGCAGGAAGTCCACCACAGGCTGCGCAGTGTCCGCCACCACCTCCTTGGAGTTCTCCGATGCGAAGCAGCTCCACCACACGCCCGCCAGCACGCACCCCACCCCCAGCACGATGAGGAAGATGAAGAAGCCGCCCAGGCTGGAGTGGTGGTGGTCGCCGTGGTGGCCTGTGGCGTGGCCGGCTCCGTCGCTGTCCGGTGTGATGGTGTGCGGGTCTAAGCACACGTCGCCCAGCACCAGGCGGTGGTGCGTGGTGGAGGGGTAGTACTGGTGCTTGGCGATGGCCTAGGAAAGGGGATGAGAGGGCGTCAGGAAACCTGACGAGAGTACAATCAGCACAGGATTTGCACAAAACCAACCACTTTGATGCTGAGCTGAAGGGGTTGCATGTTGAGGTAATGGTGGATGCTGGTCCCCGTATGTGAAGTTGCTGCGCGCTGGGATGCATCCACAGCTGGGGCAAATTCCAAGACTGGTTGACTGTGGTCGCGCCCACTATCCCCACTCCATCACTCAGGGGTCGGCACTCACCGGGCACTTCACTCCGTCCATCCCCTCAATTGGCTCGCACCCATCCGCCCCCTTGAAGAACCCAAACTCGCACTCAAAGTCTGTGAGCGTGCAGTGGCAGGTGGTGTTTGTTGCCTCGCGCTCGTATGCGCGCCCGTTGAAGCACTGCGCGTCCTGCTTGCGCCGCTCGTAGGTGATGTTAGAGCCCAGCAGGCAGGTGCCAGGGGACCAGCTCTCGTAGTCGGCGTCGGCGCAGGGCTGCACACGGGACAGTGGGAAGGTGGAAAAAGGGTGCATGGCATACTGTGGGCGCAGGTGTCGGCGGCCCATGGCCCATGTTGGGAAAGCAGGGGACCCGGGTCCAGGCACATCACATGAGAGGCAGCAGGGGGTCAGGATTTCAAGGCAAATGGTGCTTGGGCGCCAGCGAGCCAGCCCGGCGTGGTCCAGGAACAACAGACATTGGCTTTGAAAGCTCTCCACCGCATGGTCACCCACATGGCCCATGTGATGGTCCATGTGACTACAGCACATGCCACCCAGACTGTCTGAGTGCCCACATGACCAGCACCCTCCCCCCACCTTGAACTCGCTCGCCAGCAGCTTGTTCACGTCCACCACGTACAGCTTGCCAGCCAGGCGGTCGCCGGAGCACTTGGGGTGGCTGTCCTTCATGCACCCGGTGCCGTGGATGGCAAAGATGTGGCTGGCGCCATAAGGCTCAACCCTGCAAGAAGGGGCATTAAACGGTGGTTACTACTCACACTCCACATGATTATGGCTCCTTAGTGCCTACTCCCATGCGCACCACCTGGACAGGAGGTAGATTTTTCAAACAACCTCGCTTCCCCAGCAGAGGGCAGATAGCTTGACAGGTATTGCATATTGCACCTGATGAAAGTCCATGCGCGCCAGGTCTGCATGCATGCAACAAATTCAATGCCCAGGCTCAGTGGTGTCTACCCCCCGTGTGCGCACCTGATGTTGTCCACGTCGATTGCCTCCTCCAGCATGACCTTGTGCCAGCACTTGCCCTCGTTCACCGACAGGTACAGCGTGTCCGTGGCGCCCTCGATGTGGTAGGTGGCCATCACCACAATCCCGCCGTTGTCGCCAAACTCGTAAATGGCTGCGTGGTTGGCCACATCTATCCACGTGGCCCCGCCGTCGCGCGACAGCCACGTGCATGTGTCCACCGCCTGGAAGTCCAGGTACTCGCCAATGTTGCCGGCGGCCAGCATGATGCCCGGTGCGGACTCGTGAGAATACATGCTGGGGATGGAGTCGGGCGCAAACTCCTCAAAGGGGTCTGCGGCAGGCGGGCGCAGCAGGGTCAGGAGGGGACATGCGCGGCATGTGTGGCCAGGGGGGGCCATGAGCGGCATGTAGGCACATCCGTGAGAATGTACGGTGTGCAGGTGTGGGGCCAGGCAACACAATGTGTGGCATGCTGGGTCAGGCAGCGTGTTAGCGCAAGCGGTGCGTGGAGCAACCCAGTGCACTCGTCATCAGTGATGCAAAAAGAACCACCCCTTCAGCCCTGCGCACCCTCAGGCCCTGTCACCGTCTTGCAGGCCCAATGCACCATATTCCCCCCCTGTGCTATTCGCTCACCTGTGTATAGGAACCAGCTGGACGGCCCGTGCAGGTGCAGGCTGCACTTGGAGTAGTCATCTGCCTCGCAGCGGTTGCAGTCCTTGTTGCGCAGGGGCTGCGGGGTGGGGATGCTCTGCCACTCGCCGCCACCGTTGTAGGACAGGCGCGTCTGCACAAAGTTGGACCAATACTGGCCGCCGGCAAACTGGGGGTCCGCCACCACGCGCTCATCCAGCACATTGGCCATGTACGCGCCCTGCACAAGGAAGAATCACGCCCTGATTTTATATTATTTTGTAAATTATTTTGTAGATTCTCAGTATTTTTTACTGCCGCCGCAAAGGGGGTGCAGGACATGCTGCGCTGTGCAGGCTGAAGGGCATGCATCACGCACAGTTGATGCGGTGCGCCAGCCCCGCCGCATGTATGCATGCCTTTGCAGGATTGGTGACAGGGTTGGTGAGGGGGTATTGCAAGTGGGCATGGGTGTGGGTGCAAAAGTGGAGGGGGGACAAGTATGCGAGTCTGAGGCAGCGGTGTCAATACTATTTTTTATCACCGAACCTGGTGCATGCAGCTCTGCCCTGTGCATCTGCAGTGGAGCAGCTGACCCAGGGTACAACTGCATATGTAATATATACGCATTTTAAACCCTGGGAGAGTTGCTCAACGGCATATGCAGAGGACAGCTACAGCTGTTACAGCTGCATGCATTGGGCAGGGTGACAAAAAAAAGAAACAGAATTGACACCGATGCCTCAAAACTGCCCCCCTCCCCTTCCTGCACCCACGCTGATGCCCACCCCATCCCCCTCCCCTTCCCTTGCAGCACCCACACCGATACCCCCTCCCCACTCTCCCACCCCCAACCCCCTTCTGCACGCACCGGCAGCGCCTCCAGGCGCGCAAAGTCCGGCCTGCTCCTTCTGAAGTTGTACCTCAGGCTGAGCGAGAACATGGTGGTGGCGTTGCCTGACGAGTACACGCTGCCCATGGGCGCCCCCGCCTGCACGGGGTCATTCTCGCGGTGGTCCACAATCACAAACACGTCGCGCATGTCATGGGTGTGCGCCAGGTAATAGCCGTTGTCGGGGATGGGGGTGGGCAGGCAGGCCTCGTTGAAGGTGTAGCCATCATCCCCGCTGACAAACAGGGTCACCGAGCCCTCGCTGGTGCCCTTGCGCTTGCTGCCGTCGGGGTTGCTGGGGCAGCTGTCCGGCACCGCGATGTAGAGCGTGTCGTGCACGATCTCAAACTTGTTGCCGCAGGGCACCAGCTTGTCGTGCTTGCTGGTGAACAGGTCGTGGCTGACCACAAAGTGCAGGTTCTTGTCCCAGGTGTGGACAATGCCCTTGAGGTGCGCCGCGTCCTCGTAGACTGTGGCCAGGATGGTTTCGTCGGTGAACTTGGCGTTGGTGGTCTTGAGGCTGACGCCCCAGTCGTAGTCTGTGAATGCTGCAATGGCGCCATGGGTGTTGGTGGTCAGGTTAGTCCAGCTGGCGCCAAAGTCCTTGGACACAAAGAGGTCGGTGGTGCACAGCTTGCTATACAGGTCAGTCTTGCAGACCACGCGCGCTGCCTTGGCCAGCACCCAGTCCGTTTGAGTGGGGTGCGTTTTGATGGTGCCCACCAGAGTGCCAACAATGCCCCCTGGGGCTGGGAGGGCCTTGAAGGTGGTGCCGTTGTCTGTTGACAGCCAGTTGTATTTGTCTGACCCGTGCAGCAGGAGCTTGCCTGGCGCATCTGCGTGGTAGACGATATCCAAGATGCCCACCACAATGTCGGAGGCATCTTTGGGGAGGGCAGCTGTGGGCAGAAAGACAACCACTCAGGGAGCGAGGGCGGGCAGCGTTGCAAAGTATTGCGAAGCCAAGGCGAGTAGACGCTCAAGGTGAGGCGCTCTATGCGTGAGTGCTTCAACAGTACAAGCATAGGCACAAGGCCAACGTGGTGGTCAACAAAGCAAGAGCAGAGTTGTCACAGGGTGGTGGGTGTCCCACCTTTGAGCTGGTCATTCAAGTTCTTCCAGCTACCGTCTGCGCCATAGTTGTTTGAAAACCACACAGGCCCTCCAGGCAGCTCAAAGCCCTTTTCATCATACGTCAGCACGTAGATATACTGCACACACCACCCACACATGTCTTGTCAATACATACTGCTACCACCTTGACCCAGTGCAAAAATGGGCAGATGGCGAGGATCTGCCACTGTGCTCGGTCCCAGCACAAACGAAACCATGGCCCAGTGCGTGCATTGGACGCATGTGCGTTGCCTTGCCCCGGTATTCCTGTGTTCTATAGTGATCGCACCTTGTCGTCGCCTGGTGTGTAGGGGTTCACAGGCCAAACGATGTCCCAGATGCCAGTAGGGATTGTAAGCTGCAAGGAAACAAGTGATGTTTCAACACAATGTGTTCAACAGGAAACTCACCATCTGCTAGGGAATTGCAACCAGACGAGATTGGACAGGGTAACCCACCGGTTTCAGCGGAGCATCGCTCGCGTATGTTTTACTGACGCATCCTGGTTCCGAGTGCACCTCCAAGGGAAAACCCTCCCCACTTGTTGACGATGCACTTGCTATTTGCTGCAACCGCCTAGTTGGCCGACGTATACGGGCAGCGTCCTCTCTCGCTGGCTTCTTCACATGAATGCATATGGCGTATTCCAACAGGCATGTGATCAACAAAAGCACGAAAACACCAGACGCGCTACGCCTTCGGGAAGCAGCCATTGCAATCGATACCCAAGCGTGCGAAACTACTGCATGTTCACGAAAACGACAAGGAACTAGTTTCGCAATGGCTGGAAAGCGTGAAGCATCTCGGCAGGTTCACTTCCTGCCAGTCCAAAGCGTACTGGATGAAACGCAGTCTTTGCAATGCGCAACTACAAGAGTGAGATCGAGACTGTCTGCAGCCTGGTTATTGAGGAAAGGACGACGCATGCACCTCTTATTGAAACCAGACATGAAGCTGGTCAGGGGTTCTAATGCGCCACGATCAATCAAAACGAGGTGAACCCTGGAGGCTTCCATGCCAATGTTTTGGGGGGGCATGTATCATCGTCTCTACACCTATGGCTGCCGCACTACCTGTAATTTAGCCATTGACCTCGCCTTCACTTAACGTGAATTGCAGCGCTAGGTGTTGCACTTGTGGTGATGAGGGATTGCAACTCACGAATGCATGCATGTGAGTTGAGGTGCCACACGCAAGACCCGGCATTAATTTCTACTTTCGTGTTGTGGGTATTGAACTCCAGCCAAGATGCCGCCTCGAACGATGCCCCCGCATGAGCTGAATTGCAGGTTGGAGCGCTTCCTAGTGCAAAGTTTACGCCAGTACCCAGACGGTAAGGCCAACCTGGGCAACCCCATCGGCAACGCCGTGAAGAAGGAGGGGCTGGTGCCTGCCGAGGGGCTGAAGGGATGGGTGGAGAAGCGGGAGCACCTATTCGTCATCGTCAACAACGACTTTGTGATGCTGGCCAACGTGCCCAAAGGAGGAGACAGGGCCAAGATGGTGCAGCTCAAGCTGCAGCAGTACCTGTCTGCTCCATCCACGACAGGCCCAGTTTCCATCGAGCCCGACCTCACTTGGTTTGTGAAGGACGTCCTGGGAGTGAAGGCGTTTGAAGAGGTACTGGGCGTGCCACCAGGCCCGTGACATCAATACCCCATGTGACAAGACATTGTGACAAGACAATGCACAGCGCGCTAGGCGCCATGTCTGCAGATAAGATAAGAAGCACATTGCGTGACAGCATGGTTGCCATGCCTGTTGCAATGTGGCCATGCCAGCCCCACCCACATGTTGTTATGTATACACACAATGCAAGGCATCCACTATTCCCACGCCCAAAGCCGGCCAATAACAACCCAGAAAGCATCCATCTACCTCTCACACGCATCAGAGCACCACCACCCCACAAAATTTAGGACCTGATACGGTTCACATCCACCATGGCACAACACAGCAGAGGATGCATTGATCAGATGCGATGTTCAGGTGCAATATAATGCCATGACCAGGCGCAACGTGCACCCACCCGCTCCACCGCCCCCTCCCCCACCCGCAGGGCTCCTTTAAGGACTTCCTGCGCTCCCGCACCGACATCTTCACCTTCACCGACGACAACCACCTGCTGCCCTCGCAGCCCCTGGCCTCCAGCTCCACCCCGGTGCAGCACAACGGGCTGGACTTTGGCAGCGGCAAGTGGGACGCCACGCTGGTCAAGGCGGTGGAGAGGGACCTGCTGCTGTACCTGCACCGCAACGGGAGCGCGCCGCTGCAGGAGGTGGAGGAGCACGTGGGCCTGCTGTTCCCAAAGCTGTTTAAAGGTAGGGGCCAAGCTCTGAAACCACTTGTGTCACACAAAATATGACCCAGTTGTTTGACATCTGCCATTCTGCAGACATGGTAGGGCGCAGCTGCATGGAGGCATGCGTGTACATTATGATAACAGCATGATGATATAACTAATAGTAAGTAAGATAATATGAAGCACCCCCCCCTCGTCAGCGGCCTCCATCCCGCACAGATGGCTGGAAGCTGTGAGGGACCCCTGCCATATAAACCCTACACCCTACTCCCCCCACCCACAGATGGCTGGAAGCTGTCCGTCTTCCTGCCCAGCCGCAAGAAGCTGTTCATGCTCAGCCCAGACTGCGTCCTCACGCTCACCCAAGAGGCCCAGGCCCAGCTGGACACCAGCGCCCTGGCCCCACCCACCGCGGCCAACATCGACGTGTATCTCACGGCTGTGTTGGGGCAGCAGCTAAGCACCATGAGCGCTAGCTTGGGGGCGGTGCAGCGTGAGCGAGCGCAGGTGGCGGTGCTGAAGCAGCAGGCGGAGGCGGCGCTCAGGGGGGCAAAGGTGGGCCGAGGAGGGGGGGTGAGGTTGTCAGAAAGGGTGTGTAGTGGGAAATTTGGGGAGTGAAGTGTGAGCCTGGGACAATGACGTGGAGTTTTGTTTGCACCGTGTGGGGGTTTTGTGGGAGGAAGGGACACAGCAGCTGCTAGCTTGGGGGTGTACAGTGTAAGCAGGCGCAGGTTGCTGTGCTGAAGCAGCAGGCGGAGGCGGCGCTGAGGGGGGCAAAGGTGGGGGAAGGGGGGTGGAGAATTGCTGAGGCATGTGTGGTTGTGTACATGTGGTGGTGGGGTGGGCGGAGTGGGTGTGAAGGTGCTGGCAGCAGCTGAGCTGCTGCAATGCATGTGACTATGCCAGTATATATGGGAACACCAGCATCATGCAACCCTCTTGCATTAGGCACACCGCCATGCAGCACACATGAGTCCCATGACAATGCGTTGGACTCTCAATCCACCACCTGCATGTACCCCTGGCGTCAAAAGAACACCCTCGACCCGAAAGCTTCAACCCAAGACCAGCCGTCGCCATGCCCTCTCATGCAACATAGCTTATTTAGACCCTAAACCCCCGCCACCCTGGCCCCCAGGACCCTGCGCAGCTGGCAGCGGAGAAGAGCCAGCTCCTGCAGCAGTGCGCCAGCCTGGCAGCTGACGTCAGCGCCATGCGAAACAGCTTGCAGGCGGTGCAGCAGCAGGTGAGCCATTCTCCATTTCTCTTCTTCTTTTCAATATGTGTGCCTGTTATATTGCTGCCATGTTCTGCTGGGTGTCCTGTGTTTTATAGGCCAGAAGCTGCTTCTGTCAGCGATCAATCGAGCTTGCAATTGAACCGGTTTTAAATCTTCTAGACCCCTAATTATGATATTCAGGCTCTGCATCCTGCGTCGATTCAAACGCAGTTGGGGACAGGAGTGGCTACAACCGCTCCCAACACGGATCTACCCGGCGGGGGCGGGGCCTCGCTGGGTAGTCAGCTGCTGCTGGTCGGCGGGCACAGCAACGGCCTATGGGTGGCGGAGTGTGACGCGTACAGCCCCAGCCTGGATGCGTGGAGCCATTGGCCCAGCACTCCCTCCTCCACAGTGTTTGCATCGGCGGTGGCGGTGGAGCAGGTGGGTGGAGTGGAGGTGTGGGGGGGGGGTGGGGGGGTGCTGTAGGGCTTGTGGGCATGCATGGTGGGCGTGCACATGTATAAGTGGGGTGCCTGGCAAGGGATGTGTGTGCGTGTGTCCTGGTTTTGGTCTCGTTGGGATGCGGGTCTAGCAGTTGTTGTGCAAGCTGTGCTTCTCCTCTTCAGTTTCTGGTGGGTCAAAATCCAAACATTGCGATGCATGTGCTCATCGCTCCAGCACCTGCAGCTAATCCTTCACCTCGCCTCCTCCCCCCCCCCAACGGCACCTCACAGTCTGTGTACCTGGGCGGCAGTGCCAACGGCACGTGCTGATTCGAAACACTGTCCTGTGCTGCCACTTTAATGTGCCCCTTCCACAAATCACCACCACCACTTTCACCTCCCCCCCAAGCCTGTCTATCTACCTCCCTCCGAACCCACCCGTACCCTCGCTCCTTTCCCCCAGTCTGTGTACCTTGTGGGCGGCAGCGAAGACGGCAACTGCTGGTTCAACACCGTGCTGCGCTGCGACCTGGACGTGCCCCGCCAGCAGCGCGCATGGAACCCCTGCACGCCCATGGGCCACGAGAGGGGAAGCCTGGCGGCAGTGGAGACAGGGGGGTTCTTGTACGCGTATGGAGGGGGACACCCGGGGCTGCAGCTGGATGTCACGGAATGGTGGGTTTGGGGGTGGGGGTTGTGGGTGTGTGGTAGGATGTGGCTGTTTGCTTGTATGCGGGGGGATACACCCGGGGTTGCAGCTGCTCACGGATTGGTGGGTGGTGGGGGTTGGTGGGGGTTGGTGTGTGTGTGGTAGGATGTGGATGTTTGCTTGTATGCGGGGGGATACACCCGGGGTTGCAGCTGCTCACGGAGTGGTGGGTTGGTGGTAGAGGTGGTGTATGTGTGGGGGGGGTGGGGTACGATGTGTATGGTCGACCGCCACGCATGCCACCTGCACACCTGGAATTGTGCAACACAATATATAATCAATAATAATACCTTTACGAATCAATATTGGGGTAATACTACCTTTTGGGCCTCCACTTCCGCTCACAATGGCCTCTTGAAATCCCCCCCCGTGCTTCTCTTCCCTGTAGGTACGACCCCGTCATCGAGCGCTGGCTACCCGGTCCCCCCATGAACTGCAAGCGCTTTGCCCTGGGGGGCGCAGCCATGGACGGCATCATGTACGCGGTGGGCGGCTTCAGTGGCCAGAACTACGTGGCGAGCGCTGAGTTCCTGGATCCAAGGGAGCAACGGGGGTGAGGCTTTAGGGTTCAGGGTCTAGGGTTCAGGGTCTAGGGTTCAGGGTCTAGGGTTTGATGGCCTTTTTAGAATGGCATTGTGCATGGTAGTGCGTAATGGGGCAGAGTGGTCACATGAAGGTACGGATTTAAATTAATTTAATTTAAATTAAATTAAATTAAATTAAATTAAATTAAATTAATCTCCACCTGCCCTAACCTGCCCCCTGTGGCTCCAGGTGGGTGTCCCTCACCTTCCCCATGATGGCCCCCTGAACGCGGCAGCCTTAGGGTGGCTTCAAAACCCTAAACCAGCTTCCAATGTGGCCTGACCCCTAACGCCTGAAACCAATATCCACAGGTGGGTGTCCCTCACCCCCATGTCGACCCCCCGCGGCAGCCTCGGGGTGGCGGCGGCGCACGGCATGGTCTTCGCAGTCGGCGGCTTCGACGGCGCCAACACCCTCGCGTCTGTTGAGGTATTTGAGCCGCGCGCGGGGAGGTGGCGGCCTGTGGCCCCCCTCAACCACCCCCGCACCTACAACATGGCGGTGGCGGTGGATGGCGAGCTGGTGGCGGTGGGGGGCATGGCGCACACCACCGAGCAGCACGCGCCGCTGCTGGAGCGCTACGATGCGGTGCGCGACAGCTGGCAGGTGGTGGCGATGCCGTCGGTGGTGCAGGCCGGGCGGTCCTTCCTGGCCGCGTGCGCCATCCCGGGGTCCTGGTTGTAATTTCTGGGGACCAGATTACAGTAATCCTTGGGGACCAGATTACAGTTATCCAGGGACCAAATTACAGTCATCCTGGGGACCGGAGTACAGTCATCCAGGAACCAAACTCTCTGAGCGTGGGGGACTAGATGGCATTGCCAGTCATTTGTGAGCAGATTGGTCGCCCTTGGGGTGCTGTTGCGGGCAGGTGTGGATCGGTTTTCAGTGAGCGTGGGTGGTGGTGAGGGTGGGCGGGCTTGACGGAGTGGGGACACAGCCTGTGGGTTGGGGGGAATGCTGTAATGCCCCACAGGTGGGAAGGGTTGGCCTGGGCAAGGGTGATAAGATAATAATAGTTTTTATTATTATTTTATTGCCCTTGGCATGGGTGAAATGCCAGGAGTGATGTGTGAGGACTACAGAACAGATATCCAGAATTTGGTTCGAATGAGGGTTTGTCATGCTTTCAGGACTGCATCGTTCATGGTCAGACCGGAGTGGTACATTGGCGCCATGGGTCGGTGATGGGAGGGAGTGCAGTTTTTCAGGCGCTTGTGCAAAGAATGGCCAACCTGGCTGCAGCATTGTGGAACTGTGTATAAAATATGGTCAGTGCAGAGACTTTTGAAGGGCCAGGTGTGGGTGCCGCATGCATCATATGGGTTCAGGCAGCGAATCGCAATGGGATATGCAGCACTCCAAATTGGGCCAATCAGGTCGCTGTCATCCACCCCCTGGCATCCACCCCTTGGTATACATCTCTTGGGCTTTAGTTTGTGACAAGTTGGAGCAACTCTTTGTGGCCACAGGTGCCATCTGGTGATCACCCTGGTCAGGGTTACCCTAGAGAACCCTATTCTAGGGCCCTTTGGACGAGTTGGGTCAGTGCATGCCCAGCTGGGCCGTTGTACGGAGTGGTCATATGGGTTCCTTATCAGGTATTATGCACCTTGAACGTGTTGTGAAGAACTGCGTTGTTGGCTTACACCTGGTGCCATTGGTCTTCTTAACCGAACTGTCTGAGAGTATCTAGCAGGTGCAACCTTTGCCCAGCAGAACCATGGCTTGCTGCAAGGGCTGTTCGGCAGACTTCCTGCGGTTCTCAACCTTCGTGCTTCTTGCCGTGGGTGGCGTGTTGGCATTCAGTAGCTACAAGCTGATAGCTGCGGACAACGTATCTGGCTTAGTGCCCAAGTTGGAGGATGTCTGGTGGGTGCATGTGGGGGTCGTCGAGGGTACTATACACCACTCTGCACGCGCACAGCCTGCCAGAACACACGTTGCACTTGTACTGGTATGCAAACTCGAGGAATAGGTAACCAAGTGGGTTTGCTCTGCCTGGGGTGCGGCATTCCGTGTGGGGTCCCTGAGGGTTTGGTCTACGAGGGGTCGCAGTGCATTGAACTGATACGAGTGGTTGGTCCGCAGGTTTGCCGACACGCTGGGGGCATACGGCTTGCTGCTCATCTTCTTATCGCTGCTGGGTGGAATCGGTGCTTGGTTCGGCCTGGCGTGTGCAGTTAGCGCGGTAAGTTGTACAAGACACCTGTGGTTTACCCACGGAACATCCACTAGGCGAGTCCTCGTACAGCAAAAAAACGACAATTGCTTTGTCGGAACCACAACGTTTTGCATCGCTACTGGAGTTCCAACACATGGATGCTGTGGCACTCGTCTTTAGCACCAAACATCCGCCAGACATCCAGTTTTGGTTGCTCCGGGACATGTACTGCCAATGCCGTCCTCAACCTCTGGATGTTTGCAGTATGCGGGCGCCACCTTCGTCGTAGTACTCTTTGAAGGAGCCATGGGAGGCTTATACGTCCAAAGAAGGTAACAATTGGGCACTTTGGTTCTTAGGTTTACACACATTTGCCCCCATCGCTCATGTCCGGACCAAACTGACGTTGTCCAAACGGCTGCCCCTTTCAGGGACTTGTATGCCCAAGCCGCTCTTTCAGACAACACTGGGGCCCTGGCTGACATTGTCACCTGGATAACTGAGAACACTGACCTGGCAGCAACAGCAGCTGTTACCCTGTATGGGCTGCAGGTGGGTGGGTGGACCCAACTGGCCATATGTCACATAGCACTTGTCCTCTTATCAGGATGGTTGAGAACACAGGAAAAAACTAACCTGCTGGAACCCTTGAACGTTGTTGTGCTGTCTGTTGTCAGCATATGTTGGCAGTACTACAGGTGTAGGGCAGAGTACCTAGTGTCCAAGTGACCAAAGCATTCAGCGCTCCATTAAAATAACGTTTCCCACCCCTCCCATAGCCACCACAACTGGGCGAGACATCTTGTTTCCTGGTCAGGTCAACCTGTGACTCCACTCTTCAAGTCCCTAGCAGCGCTCGGTTAAACCCTTGTACCGCGCCCCAAAACCCTCATGCCATGCCGCTTCCCCCCCCACCCCACCCCCAGGTATTCAGCCTGCTGGTAGCCACCTGCTACCCGGCATGCATGGCCCCCTCAGCAGTGCGCTCCAGCCAAGGGTACCGCAGGATTTCTGGGGACGAGGAGGCCGGATCCCCATCCCTGCGGGATGTCAACGAGCCCCTGCTCCACCCCTACAGCGCCCCCCGGGAGGAGGTCAATGGCAGGATATATCCCAATCTGTACAGTCCCAAGGCCAGTCCCCGGAGGGAGGCCTCGGGATCCCCACCGCACATGGGGCTCCCTGCAGGACCCAGCACCTAAGCACCGCATGTGGGAATGAAGGATGGCGCCAAGGGTGCCGGCAGTCCGCAATGCGATAATCCTCCATGTGTGCGACTGGCTAGTCCCAGGGCTAGTTGCAATTTGAGGGGCGGCGTTGGCAACCCCACCAGCATGTGGGACTCCCAGCTGGAGCCAGCACTTTATGGGGACACATAGGATTGAACCTCCCGGGTGATGACAAGTGGCGTCAAGCACTGCGACTGCACCACGTGGCGCTGGCGAGGGGAGCATGTGGGAAGCACAGCTGTACAGAACCAAGCCCACAGGGAAATTTGTCGGCATTCCAACTGGGCATGGGACTCCCTGCCTGGCCCTGCACCTGACCGGGACACATGGGATTGGATCACCCACATGGTCTGGGTGTGCAATGCGCCTAGCATTCCAGATCCAGGGGCCGCTGGTAGGGGAGTGTGGAAGGCACAGCGGGCATGAGGCAGGCGGATGTCAGGCGGGGGGGATACGCGGGGGGTTTGTGATCAGGGTTTGTGGGATTAAAGCCCACATATAGATGCGCCCATTCCAGCAAGGGAGGAAGGGAGGTGCGCAGCGCGTAGCTCAACCTCAGGGTTGTGACCAAGTTGTTATTCTTTTCTAGAGTTGTTCAGCCATTGCGTTGTATTGTGACTTTTTTTGTACAGTAGACGTGCATTTTTCAGAACGTTCCCAGACTATTTCTCAGAGCCCAAATGTGTTTGCAGTTGCGTTGTACTTTGTTGCGTTTTTCAGCATTACATCACACTGGGTGGACCTTCAAGTTGACTGTTACAATTTCTGAAGCGCTCTCATTGCCAATCATTGCAGTGCCACCAGCATATCATTGTCAATCATTGCCACATGTGTTTCAAGACCCGTTCATGGCAAGGGTTCTAAGATAATAATATATTATTATCTGAAGATTGCTCTGGCATGCCATCTGTTTCAGTGTACGTACTAGTAACCACGAACAGGGGTAATAATTACAAATCATACTGCCTTGGCAAGCAATGCTCAGCATAATGCATACTGATTGTTGAACATTGCATAATATGCAATTTTGCTTATATTATAAAGCACACTGCAATGTCAGACATTGTAACACTTACAGTACTGATAAGCTGCTCAACTCTAGAGCTGCCTGAATTTCACTGTTAACCGTTTGTCGACAAACAACGATCGGCACGTTCAATTGGTGGAGCATTGGTGGAGCATTTGCCAAAGGCCCCACTGGCCAGGCTGACCGTCACTAATTAGGTTAACCTTGTCCAGCATCAGTCATTGTCTCAAGTTCCTGGCTGCCCCATCATGATGCATGTGGCTAAAAAACGTCATCATTATGACGAAAAATCCTCAGAAAAGAAAGAAAGAAACATAATGCCCACACACGGCGCAGCAAGCACTATACCAGCGTTGAAAATCAGACACAAATAATGTGATAGATTATTTTCCCCCAGGGCCTTCATACCCAGTTCATTGACCTCATATGGGCTATCAAGACCTGTAAACAGATTATTTTATCGCATTATAGCAATAAAAGGCCAGGCTGAGCCACAGAATGGTATACACATTCAATGTGCAATTTGCAAGCTGCTTATAGCATTGCTGCAATGCTATAATCCAATTTGCCAAAATCCTATGGAAAGACCAACAGATCTCACTGTCTGATAGTTCACTATCTAAACACAAGAACTTTTTTACAAGGGGAAAAAATGCATACATTAGCTGGGCCAGCAACTGTACAGTACAAGCAGCAGAACAATGTTGTTCAAGCCCTTACCACTACTTTCTAAGCATGCATGAATAACAAACGTGGCTGATATCATATCATAATGTTCAATACAGCTGAATCTGTTCAATAGCAGTGAAACAGTGCACTTCAAGGTTTAGGTGCCGTTGTCAGGCGCATAGCAGGAGATATGCTGCTTTCAACATGGAGTTCAGTTGAGGTAGGCGTTTCATATCCATGGTAGGTGTCTAGGCTGATTTCATCATGAAAAACCTTGCCCGTTTACCCACGTCTGCCTGCCCCAGGTATGCAGTCAGCAGGAGTCTGCCCGTCCACCCCGTAGGGGCATATGCCTTGGGGGAGATCGTGAATTTGATGGATGTGGGCCCCCCTGATGACACCCCGTTGCCAGATGTCAAATTCTGCGCCACCACCACATCTGCCAAGGATTTGGTCCCCCAGGGCGGGGCAGCGCTCACTGCCTGGAAGCGGCGGTCTGAGAAGACCACCGAGGCTGAATACCCCTTGCCGGGGGTGTAGAAATCCATGCGGAATGCCAGCTGGGCAGACACCCCGAGGGGCCCATCCAGCTCGCATCGCACCGCAAATGTGGCATCCATGGATTTGAGGTCCAGGCCCACAAATGCCTTGGCTTCATTCTCCCTGTTGCCCATCCCAACATAGAAGGCATAGGTCCTCACGTCAAACTCATTATACCTGGTGTGGGGGGTGCTGCGGGTGCCAAAATAGCGCCAAATGCGAATGATTTGGCCCCCGGGCGGCGCCTTGTAAGCGGCGTGGTTGTTGAAGGGCACGAACTGGGAGGGGACCAGGGACCCTGTGGGGCTGAATTTGAAGTACACCACCCCCCTGGGAGGTATGACCATGCTCAGCTGGAACCTGTAGCAAGGCGACAACGGGGTGCTCAATGGTCAACCACATGACAATACTGCTCAAGCTAGACGTGCGAGATGCGGAATGAGGTTTTGGGATACAAAAAGGTGCAAGAGTCGGAGTTGAAACAGCAAAAGGAGCCTTTATTTAGACCACAGCAGCAGAAACTGTAGATTAGGTGCCAGACTCACGTGGTTTGTCCTGATACGGTGACTTCAGAGCTGGTCGGTCCTGCTGTGCCACCGTTGTCGGTCCCAATGTTGTACGTCACCACCTTGTAGCTCTGGAAGGGGATGTGTTGGACAGTCAAGCTGAGGGTGAGGCTGGCGCTGTCGCTCTTGCTCCACACTAACACACCTCCCTGCACACGCCAAGGCAAATCTAAGTCATATTCGGCATCTGGAATCCAGCTATAAAGCCAGATTAGGGGAAAGAGGGTGTGAGGAAATGCACATGCCTCCACTGGGGGGCTGACATGCATGGCAATGCTGCATCCTAGAAAATGATAAAACAATGTCTAATATATCAACATCTTTTTTTATAGACAATCAATATAAATTTTCTCCTCAATGCACAATGATTCATAAAAAATCAGGCGTGCATCATACATCACAAAGCTGATCACTGCTGTGTTAATCATCAGACCAACGGAATGCCCACAACGACCCAATACAACGAACAAACCCTTGCCAAAACCCTCCCACTCCATTGCAGCAAACCAAAACACCTCCCCACCTCCACCCACCCTTTTCCAACCCCCAAAACCCTCCCCAGAACCCTACCAGTGCCCTGTCGATGCCCGCCATCACCCCAAGGTTGCCGTTCACCGCTGTGGAGGCCCTGGACACCGGCAGCTCATTGTAGAACTTGTTGACCCAAAAGTCCACCCGTTTCGCGCCCCCGTAGTTCAACCACCCCAGCCTGTCCCCTGCGCCGCTGTCCAGCACCTGGGCCCAGTTGACCATGGTGAGGTCTGTGATTGTGAGTAGTCGGCTGTACTCATCCAGGATCCAACCTGCGAGGGGGACGCAGCCAGGGGGGACGTTAACGGATGGTTTGGAGGGAGGACGTGGTCATTGACGGTTAATTTTGGTGGGAGGCCCATGGCCACTGCTTGCAATAGGATGAGAAGGATTGGAAATTGCACATGGGCACATTGGAAGTTCCAATGCATGCCTCAGAGAAGACGCCAAGTTAAATGATGAACTCAACTCCATGGAACCAAGTTGGCATGATTCCATCAAACCCTCTGTTGTGTGCAGGGCCATTGTAAAGCATTGTAGGGTTTTGAGCGTCACCTGCCAAGGTGTAGGGGTGGAAGTCCTGCACGTCGTTGACCGGCCAGGAGTGGTACTCATTGCAGTGCAACTCCAGGGTGGGGTAATCGGGCCCAAACTGGCCCCGGAAGGTCTTCACCACATCAAACAGCGTGTCTGCAGAATGATAGCCCGTGTTGCCCACCACGTGGAAAGTGAAGCAGTCCAGGGGGAGGGATTGGGCCTTCACTCGCTGCAAAAACGCGGGCACCAGCCCGGGGGAGAATGCCAGGGCAGGGCCACAGATCACGGCGTCGGGGTCCCCTTCCCGCATACCCTGCACACGCACAGAAACAGTCTCACAGCGATGTCTCGACAAGCCCACGTATACAATGAAGACGTTTGATACTATATTGCACACGAAGATATTGAATAGCAAGCCATCCACGAATAATTGGCAAAATTTTGCATGGTGATAGACAGCCTGGCTGTGACGGCGAGGCCTAATAAATCTTGTAAATTTTACACATAATGTGATTTATAACATCCCTCCTGCTGACATGTTGCTGTTGCACAAGAGTTTTCAAACGAAATGCTGCTGCCAAAAAACGCGACCGCTCGTACCAACAGTTTCCATGAGGCAAACCCATGGAAACCCTAGTCCCAAACCCTAGACATACCTTTGACCCCGCTTCATACACCCCCAGGTACTGGTTCCAGTCCCCTTTGAAGAACTCTGATGAGAAGTCCGGCTCGTTCCACACCTCGTAGTAACTGATGAATATGTTTTTGGTGCGGAAATTGGCGGTGAAGGCCTGCACGCATGGATGATATCAAAAGAGGGTGTGTCCATGTTTTTCAGGCAGTGCATGGAGTGGCCTCGTTGCAAAGTGTGGAGAAGGAAAATAAAATAAGTGTAATTTACTGGGTGATCAGCATTCCCGCCCATCATCTATGTGCAATCATTATCATGACTGCAATCAATGCCGGGAGTGCAAAATCGCTTTGTTGCACACATACGACAATACCGGACTTTACAGCCTTCGTTTGCCCCTGCATGCATTGGGTGGCGCTGGCTCCTACCTTTGCCATTTTCTGGTATGCAACCAGATCTGTGGGGACCTCGTTCCATCGGTCCCCCTTGGCAGGCTGGGTGGGGTAGGGGTTGTAGCAGAAAGCCCATTGAGGCCACACACCCATGCCATTGAGCAGGCGGGAAAGGTAGTCGATGCCCGCCCAGTTGTACTGGATGTTGGTGGGGGGGCCGGTGAACACGTCTGGGAATGCAGAGTCTGCGGAGAGCGAGGAGGAGGGGAATTTGATGACATTTTTATTACTATTATTTAAAACTACTACTGAAGGCGCAGACCCTATTTTGGATGGGCGTAAAGGCTGCATAGGTTGTATCGGAGATAAAAGCAAAGATTGGCAAGGGTGTAGGGTTTAGAGTTTCAGCTAAGGGGACCACTACCAATACAAGTATTGCGCCATTGTACATTCAGCCAGCAAAATCTCTCACTTCGGCAAAATGCACGCCATATACAACTCATGGCGACAGCTTCAAAACGCAAAAACATCGTGGAAGGGCACAATTGCATGCGCACTTACCCCCCTTGCCAATGCTGAGGTCCACCCTCAAGGCCCCCAGCTGCACCTCCTGCAGGGCCCCCTGGGATGCCTCGTATCTGGGGATTTGGACGATGCCGCTGTTCATCCCCTGGAATTTCTTGAACAGGGGGGGGTCCATCTGTGCTCTGAAGTCCACAGTGATAGGCACTGCAACAGCAATAGGATTTTATAGTTTTAAGGCTTTATAGTTTTTTAAGTTTTGAATACGGTTGCCTGACTTTGCCACAGCTAGGTAGGAATCATTTTTCCCGGAATGCTATGTGGTTTGATGAGAATGCTTTGTGTAGAATTTGTACGTCAACAGTGAGGACCACACCGTTTTGTGGATGTGCATAGCATGGCGTCCGCAAGGGTGAATCATCCTTTAACCACAGCTAAGTACAAGAGACCATCGTAAGACCCTGATTGATATTGCTACATACCAGTTCCTGCAGAAGGTGGCGGTGGCGGGCGTGGTGGGGATGGCGATGGGGGGGGGGTGGGGGGCGTGGTGGTGGTGGGGAGGCGACCACACCAGGGGGGGAAGGAGGCCGTGGGGGTGGGGGAGGGCGGGGGCTAGGTGGTGGTCCTGAGAAAGCAGATACTGAGGGTTAAAACGCCACAAGAACAACCTTGAAACCCCATACATTCCAGACTAAACCATGGCATGACATAATGTCTCACATGGGCTGCAGGAAAAACATGGAGATTTGCACTGAGCAGGGGTGATGCAAAACCCTCCAAACCCCTCCCCAAACCCTAAGCCACTCACTGATGGGTGGGCTGGGAGGCGGCGGCTGCACCGGCGCCGTCGAGAAAACCCTGTTGACGCAAAACCCTCCACAGGGTTCCCCGTCGGGACACGGCGTGTCCCCGCAGGATGCATCCGAGACCCGCTTCAGTGCTGAGAGGTCTGTTACCGCACCCGCAAAGCACTGACCATACCACTGCAGGGCGTAGACCCCAAAGGGTTTTCCGGAAACCCCGGCCGCCGCCAGCTGGCGGCATGCATCTGGGGATTGCACCTGGGCGGAGAGGCGGGTGGGGAGGGTGCGCACTTTTCCCAGCCCGTCGTTTGCGTCGTAGGGGGAATTAGGTACGCAGTCTGAGAAGCAGCCAATGTAAAACCCTGGGACCAAAGGGAGAGGGGGATGAGAGGGGGGCGGTTGGAGTTGGCATGGGGACATTGGAAGTCAAAACCGGGGTTTAAAAACCCCAGGGGCAGTGGGTCCAGGGGGTGGAGGCAGTGAATGGGTCCCACGGGAAGGTGGCTTTATATGTGAGTGGGTTGGTGGGTGTAGACGGGCAGGCACGATGACCACGTTTGTCGACCGAGTTTCCGTCCTGTACTGCAACCCCTCCGGCTAATGCACGTGAACATGTTAGGCAAGGTGAAGACAGGCCTACCCCTCACTGACCTCAGCCTCGGCCACACCGCACATAACCCTATATAAACCCTGGCGCCAATAGACCCTAGTACTGTACCCCAAAACCCCTTGCGTCAACCACACAATGCCAAACCCTAGGCATAAACCCTAGTCCTATACCCTAGTCCTATACCCTAGTCCTAAACCCTAGCCCTAAACGCCTAATCCTGAGCGTACCTAGCGCAGGAGCGGGCGGCGGGCTGGGCGGCGCCCCCACATCCCCACCCGTATCCACCACCGCATACACCCGGTTGCGGCAGTACCCCCCGCACCCATCCCCATTGTCGCACGCGGTGGCGGTGCACTCTGCGTCTGCCACCTGGCTCATGGCTGCCACGTCAGCGGATGCCCCCCCAAAGCACTGGCCATACCACTGGAGGGCAAACACCTGGTAGGGGGTGCCGGGGCCTGGAGGGGAGGGAGGGGTGGGGGGTGGTGAAGAGTGATGCCAGCGGTTTAAGAGAGGGAGGAAGGGAGGTTTGGTGGGTGCAGGTGTGGGGATTGGGGGGGGTCTCAGCAGCTAGAGTCTACCACCATATAGGGTTTACCAGCTAGGATGTACTTGCTAGGGTCCATCAGTTGGGGTTTCATCAGCTAGGATTTTTGGTAAGCTTATCAGGCATGGTTCACGAAATAGGGTTCTCAAGCCAGGGTTCGTAATCGAGTGCCCATTCAGGTGCATTTGGAGCCTCTCAACCAGCGCTCTGCATGCGCCACAAGCTAGGGTGTTCTGCCGTACCAGTTCCACCAAATAAGGTTTTAAGCTAGGGTTTTCAGCCGTACCAGCTACGTTTGGCGCCTCAGCCAGCGTTCTGCATGCGGCTGTGCCATTCACCCTCGGGGACAGCAGCTAGGGTTCTCCATGTAGGGTCCACCAGCTAGGGCCCATCGGCTGGGGTTTCACCAGCTATTACTAGCCAGGGTTCACAAAATAGGGTCAGGGTTCGTGATCAACGGCCCTACCAGCTGCGTTTGGCGCCTCAGCCAGCGTTCTGCATGCGGCTGTGCCATTCACCCTCGGGGACAGCAGCTGGGGCAGCGCCCTCACCATCCCCAATCCCTGGGCCCCCATGTATGGGCTGTTGGGGACGCAGTCGGTGAAGCAACCAAGGTAGGTAGCACCTGCGGTGGGGAGGGGGCATGGTTGGGATGGGGATATAACAGGGGATTCATGGTATCAAACCGGTGGTGGAAGGACGCAATGGTGGACCGCTTGGACCACTCTCTGTTCTTGTTCTTCTCCTTCAGGACCAAAAGTTTGTAAAAGCACCACTACTCCGGTCAACTTGAAGGGTAATAAGATAGTAATGATAAAGCAGTATAATTATAATATTAAAAAATTGCTTCGGCCCCAGTGAATTTGTGGCCATAGTACCCCTAAGGCTGTGACGAGTATCGCAAAATGGGTAAAAAATACATATTTTTATATCACAGGGCAAAGTTCTAATGACGGCGTACCCGGGATGTCATATGGAGAGGTGGACGGGGTTGATGGTGGAGGCTGGGGTGAGGGGATGGGGGGCGGACGTGGAAATGGCGGTGAGGGGCGGGGGGGGGGCACGGGGGGGGGCGGGGCGGGCGGGGG